>CM065392.1:7677500-7880000 GCA_033060915.1 Euryodendron excelsum | reverse complement strand
TCTCACTACCCTCATTGATTCTATCATGGCACCGAAAAACTCTAAACAGAAGAAAATCTCTAAAGCCTTAGTTGTATCTACAACCTATATATTGAAAGGCCAAAAGAGGAAATCCAAAGAGGATTCGAGCAAAGATAAAGGGAAGAAGAAGAGAAGCAAGAAGGGAGAACCGGAGCCTTCTACTATCCTGAAATAAAATAAGTTGTACTTTAATGAAGACAAGGCATAAAAAAGGTACAATACAAGTTTTTCTTTGAGAAAAGTCTATAATGGACGATGGGTTGACTACAATTTCTTTGATCATTACAAATTTAAGTTGAGTATCAAATTGGCTAATCTGGGTTGGAAATCCATGACTACATTAAGGGATGATGTTTACCCTGACTTAGTTGCCCATTTTTATGCTAATGTCGAAAGAGATTATGGAGAAGTATCCATTGTAAGTTTTGTTAAGGGTGTTAGTTTTACTTTAGATAGAGTTGTGATTAGGCACATTCTTGGAATCAAACTTGGTGGAGAGGTTTATAGAGATAATGTTCTTAGAAAAGATCAACTGAAAGTTCTTTATGGGAAGGAAGTGAATGAATGCATACAGCCTATTACCAATGACTTGCCTTTGGAATTAAGGTTGATTTATCACTTTACATGCACCATTTCGACCCCGAAGACTGGAAAGTACGAGTATGTTTATGAAAATGAATTGTTTTTCTTATGAGCATATCTGACTAACTCTAGGATTAATTTGCCTTTGTTTATTTTGGATCATATGCACAAGACTACTATTTTTAGAATCAGTCTGCCCTATGGATTTTCCTAACAAAAGTCTTTAAGCATTTCAACATTGATTTAAGTAATGAGAAAAAGAGGACCCCCAAGGCTATCGGTGATGAATACAATGAAAAGACTCTCAAGAGAATGGGGTACAATCTAAAAAACAACAAATGGACTTCTAAAAAATCTGATGGTGGCAGTACTTCAAAAGAAAAGACTCCTTCTGGGAGTAGCTCTAGGCAGAGGATTACCAAGAGAAGCTTGCATCAAGAACTTAAAGGAAGTGAAGATGCTATGACTTTATTCATGGCTCAAGTCTTAGACTCTCCCGAAAAACTGAACAAGAAGGCAGACATTGCTGCCATAAAAATGTTTTTTGTGAAAAGGAAACTTAGAGAACTAAAAAAGGAAGTAAAGATATTGAGACATGAGACATAAAAAATGATGGAGGAAGAGGAAGAAGATGATGGAGAAGAGGAAGAATAAGTAGAAGAAGAAAATGAAGGAATTAGTTGACAAAAAACAAAAAGAAAATAAAGGAATTGAAAAAGAAGGAAAAAAAAAGGGAGAAGAAGGAGAAAAAGAAGAAGAAGCAAGAGCAAACGGGGAGGAAGAGGCACACGAAGTTGAAGAAGGAGAGAATGCTGAAAAAGTGATAGAAGCAAAAAAAGAGGGTGACTCATCTGCTATTGAATCTGATGCTCCTCATTTCTCTTCTGGTCACCAGTATGGGTTGAGGGATAGACTTGGGAACAAGTTCTCCAACACCCCTGATGACCCCCTTGTCCTAACCCCCTCACCACCAGACTCTTTCCACTGATATCTCCTCTCCATATCCCATCTCTCTCTCTCTCACATTTGCTTTTTCATTTTTGCATCTGTCTGCATCTCTGTCAAAGGCTGGCATGTCATTCTCAAAGACAATGTTTTTCTTGTAATATTTTGTGGATGATCATTGACTAATCTTATGTAATGACCTTTGTGAATGCAACATAATTCTATTGTTGTAGCTTGAGGCCTTATTGATTGAATGCTTTGCTTGCTTTTCTGTTTATACAAATTATCTTGCTATAAAATTTTTTGCTATTGTACTTGTCTTTATTATACATTTGTTTTTTTTCTTTTTGATGAATTGACAAAAAGGGAGAAAAGAACTGAAATAAAATGGGGAGAAGTATAGTAAATGAATGGATGAAAATAAAAAGAAAAGAATGGACATTATGAATGATTGAATGCTGAATGTTGACTGTTGTTGAATGTTGAATGATTGATGAATGTTTGAAATAATGAACGTTGCATGATATAGTATATGAAACCTTATAAAGCATGTTCTTAGGAGGGAGTAACATGATAAATGAATTATTTCCCTCAACTTATTTTGGAATTGACTGATAATAACTCTTTTTGAAAGTTAAGATTTATTTTTGCTAATCAAATAAAAGAAAATATATTTTCATCTTGGAAGCATCAGTTGCAAAACAAAGGGGGAGCTTTCTTTGGTAACAAATTTGATTCTATCTATTTCATTTTATCTTATATTGACTATTTTTGAAAAGGTTTTGTCATCATCAAAAATGGAAAGATTGTTGACTATACGCCTTGATTTTGATGATAACTAAACCTTGTGTTAGTTTACTAATGCATTTAATTAGTGTGCCGATCAATAAGGATTATAATTTAAATTTAAATCTCAACATAAAGTCTAATTCATATCAAAATGGATACACAACATTTACAAGTTCAACCAATGCACCAAAAGTGGAGTCATGCACCAAAACAGAGCAATTGCATCCATTCAAACTTCAAACAAATGATTTACATTCAAAGAGATTGAAGGTGCTCAAAAGAAGATTTCACTAAGTGTCTAAAGACTCAATGAAGATGATTTACATTCGAAGAGATTGAAGGTGCTCAAAAGAAGATTTCACTAAGTGTCTAAAGACTCAATGAAGATGATTTGTATTCGAAGATATTGAAGGTGTTCAAAAAGAGAATTTATCATGATTGCGAAGTCTCTATAAAGAATTTAAGAGAAGACTTCATCAGAGTTGAGAAAACTCAATAAAGTTGATGTGTATTGAGAGTGCTCAAAAGTAGACTTCATCAAGCTTCTAAAGACTCAATGAAGTTGACTTGAACTCAAAGAGATTGAAGGTGGGTTGAACTCGAAGAGATTGAAGGTGATTCAAATGAAAAATTCATCATATGTGCAAAGACTTCTTGAAGAATCCAAGAGAAGATTTAGAAGAAACCAAATTGAATTTAATTCAAATTACAATGAAGACATTCTTGAACTGCTACAATGGATTGAAGACTTTGAAGTATCATTAATACCCGAAAGAGAAGACTCCTTTAAGATTTTAAGTGTGTTTGAAGAACATCATACCTCAAAGAAAAGATTCTTTGAATATTCCCAAATTATTTGAAACTAAACTGATCAAGGAAAGCATGAAAGACATTTCTAGGTGATGTGTCGACACATGGACTTGATGTGTCTACACATGGAGACAGTAGACAATTTTTTAAAAATGCAGACTTGATGTGTCAACACATGGAAGTCAAGTGTTGACACTTGGGGACTAACAACTATATTTTTAAACGTTATATTGAAGTGGACGTGCATTTAATGAAACTCCAACAACCTCCAATGGATGAAATCAATTCAGGGCTTTATATATAAGCCTCCAAATGCATTTATGGACAAGAGATACAACATTCACTGATTGATTGAGTTGAATAATCTAAAAATTCTTTTTGTCTTCAAGTTGGCGGTTAGTAAGCTATTCAATTCCCTTATAATCTTCATAGAGAGTTTGTATTTCATTTGTATATCTTTCATGTACTTGTAAGTGAGAGTTGGAGTGTTCTCTTGTAAAAGAAAAATATTTGTAAATTGAAGTGGATCTTGGATAAAACCACTTGGTGGCTGGAAGAACTTGGGAAGAAGTTTTTGTGTAAAAGTGAGTTGAACACTTTGAAAATCAGCATCTACTTTGTAATTGGAGATTGTATAGTAGAAGAAAACTTCAAGGAGATTTTGGAGTGAGGACGTAGACCATAAGTTGTGTTAAACCTAGATAATTCTTGGTGTGTTTTCTTGTGCTTTGTTTTCATTGCATTATTACTTACATTGCATTGCATACTTCTTGAACTACTGTTCCATTAATCAGATTAATTTTAATTAATCTTAATTGCTTTAATTTTTAAAAAACCCTATTTGTGAAACCCTAATCTCATATTTTTATAATTAGTTGAATTGCATCGTAAATGTAGTTAAATTAGTTTATTTAATTTAATTTACATCTATTGCATGATTAATTATAAATTGTGTATGCCACTTGTATCATTTTATTAGTGGTAAGTTAAATGGTTAAATGGTGAAACATTGGTGAGTGGGTATAATAAGTAAATGTATAAAATACCTAAAATAGAATAAGTGGGTGTATAAAATACCTAAGGGGGGGTGAGATATATAGTATTATGTTTCTATTGAAGTTAATTGAGAGGAAGGGAGGGTGTCGATGGAGAGAAAGGGAGAAAGATGACAAGAGGGGACAAGAAGGCAAATGAAGAAAGAAAAGGAAGAAAAAGAAAGGAAAAAAACAAGAATGGTGGGGAGTGAGTGGTTAGCATGATGGGAGGGAGAAGAGAGGAAAGATAGCTGCCATTATAGAGAGAGAGAGAGATATAGAGTTATAGAGAGAGAGAGAAGCTTGAAGAGAGAAGGAGCAATCGGTGGAAAAGAGGAAGAAGAAGAAAAGAAGGGAAAAATCTAAGGAAGCTTTCTTGCACTTTGTTTTCCTCATCTAAGGTGAGTATCATGCTTGTTTCATCTTATTTTCTCTAATTATTACATGTTGTATGAATCATGCCATGGAAGGAAGAGGATGGAGGTGAGATCTTCCATGGTAAAAACTTAGAATCACCCATGGCAGCCCTAACAGAGTATTCTCTATGAAAATGCTACTGTTTAGAGACATTTCGACCTAGCTAAAAATTTTATTTGTAGCTGAATTTTTGAACACTGTAAGTTAGAGTTATGAGGATCATTTGGGCTTTGGATTCACTTAAAAATGTTGTAATTTCGAATTATGGTGAATTTTTGAAATGGGACTGTCCTTGCAGATTTTTTATGCCCAGATCTGTAACCTCTGGTTTAACAGAGCATTCGACCAAGTTAGAGTAGCCCAAAAATTATGAAATTTTTACTGTATCTAGGATAAAGGTTGATGATAATCTGTACCAAATTTTAGATCATTTAGATGTCGTTTACCTATGTTATTAATTTATCAAAGATAGACTAATTACTGCTGAATTCGAGTTTCTACAGCACTGCCTTGTATTTGAAAATACCAAATAAATACTTAGGCATGTTTAAAAAATGTACAATTTGGTCTGGATACTCTTTGATATGTCTAGTTGGTATTTCTAAAGTTTTAGAATTTTTGGGCATAAGCCCACGAAGTTATGTCCAGATTATGAAGCCTGTGTCAGTTTTGGCAGATTAGAGGACTTGATGTATTTTGGTATTTTTCAACTCTAGCTTTACATTGGGAGTGTGATTGAGATTAGCATATAGTAGTTCTAATGTATAATTTCAGTGTTATAACTTGTTTGTGTAGACATTATAGCTATGATTATCGGAGTATACATTGAGTTTCCTAAACTAATACGGTTGTGGTGATAGGAGCTAACGGAGAGCAAGATCCTTCAACGTCAACCCCGAAGTGATCTTTGACATAGTGTGTGTGCGGTGACAGGTGGGATCATAGGATAATCTTATTCATATAGAAGTGAATATATATATTGCTTGTGTTATTATCTATCTTGGTATTAATTGTGGAATTGTGAGATTTTGAGATAATCTTATTCATGTTAAATGCATTGTGTATTTTTTTATATGTATAATGGTGGTGAATGCATATGAGGTGTTGAAGGTGTTTATATATGAGCTGAAATTGGTATTATATGAGAAGTTCTATGGAGACATTGATGATTTTATATACATGGTGGCATTGCATACCATTCATATTGTATGCCTTGCATTGCACTGGAGAGAGTTAACCTCGGTGGGTTAACCAAGGCTTAGTCACGGTGGACTAGCCTAGGGGTGTCACGGTGGGCATCCCTTAATAACGCGCCATCGATATATTGAGCCAACGTTATCTAAAATTGCGCGCACATGTGGGTGATACATGCATTGCATTGAGACATCCATGATATAGATATATATTAATTATTTCTACCTGTATGCATTTGAGTGCTTATTATCATTCTTTATGAGTTTGATTATCTATCGTGAGCATGTTGACAATTAGCTCACACCCACACAGACTGTCTTGACAGGTAACTTGGAGATGACGGTTTGGTTCACTGCAGTCTTGGTTCTTGCCGTGGTGACAATCATGTCGATGTCAGGATGTCGAGTCACGGGGCTTGGGACAGCTCCATTGTCTTACTTTCAGTTTCATGGTTGTATTTTATATAGACGTTGGGTTTTGGTATTATGTTTTAACTTTGTATAATGGTAAAGAATTTTGTGAAAGGATGTTGATTATTTTCCAGTGGTAATGTATTCCTTTGGAGAGTTTATTATATTTTCCTCATTGTATTGTTTATTCCGCTGCGTTCTTTTATTTTTGAGTATGGGTTAAGGTGTCGTTCGCAGGTACGGTGACCTGTGCGATCACGCCTCACCTAATGTGACATAATTAATGTCTAATTGGGTTGGGGGTGTGACACTATTCATCCCCCGTCTTGGGTTGCCTCTTGGGCCAACATTGATTTTGCTGAGCTTTCGTTGAACTCTCGCCCTAGTGAAATTGGCCGACCCTAGAAATTTGGAAACTTGGGAAACCTAATTTTTAAGGGTTTTGGATTGATTTGAAAGTCTAGATTTATTCAAGGTCTCCTATTATAGATAAAGGTTAGAAGAAGTCCAAAATTAGGTTTTACACATCCTCTCTACAACTCTAAAAGAATATACTTTCAAAGAAACATCATAAATAGAGATTATTGTTCATGTGAAGAAGATACATTTGAAGCCTGTCTTTATTCATTGGCAAGAAAAATTTTTTTAAATCTTCAACAACTTAGTCTTGGTGGTGCATCAAGATGGTAATTCGTGATGTGAAATTCATCATGATCCAAGCATGAGAGAATGGTGAATCGTGGTGTGTGCCAACAAGATTAGTTTAATGCTAGACTTGTGGGTTTCTAGTTAGTACAGTTGTAAGTTGTTCTTGTGAATCGTTCGTTGTTTACAGTGCTTGAAGATTGGACTTGAACGTCTAGCATTTGGTGGATTCCGACGGTATTGTGGTGTTCAACACTCAAACAATTATTGAAAAATTATATTGTGGGTGTATCGGTACGTAATCGTGGAGTTCAGTCAATACAAAAAGAGCACGCCCAAAAGCAAGTGGATTTTTCACCTAAAGATTGAGATATCTAGGATTAGGTTGTAAGCTGACTCTTTTATATTTAGTTGTCAATAATGATTGCTTGGCTGGACCAAGTCTCGTGATTTTTTTTACGACTTGAGTTCTCACGCTAAAAATATCACGTATCTTGTTTTTTGTGTGATTGATTTATTATTACTTATGCATGACATGCAATTGTGACTATCTTGTTCATATCCATGAACTGAATAGTTAATTAGATTAATTAATTGGTAATAATCAAGCACCCTACCAAAGCAAGATAAATTCACGTAAACCCGAAATTTCAATTTTTGTGTTTGTAAAAGAAATTATGAATGTAAATATTTACTGCAGAGCAGTCCCAGAGCTGGGTTTTTTATTTCTCGGACGTTGAGAACGCCTGTGCTGGTTAAAGATGCCTTGCTGGGTGGTAATTTTTTCCCATAAACAAGAAAAAAATGCTTGAGTTTTGATCTTCGATGGGGAAAGGAAGGTTGGGTGTGAATGGTGGTGGTTGTGTCATGTGTGTGTAGGTGAGTAGAGTGCATGTGAATTGGGTTATTTTTTCTTGATTGAGTGGGCTGGTGAAGATGCAACAGTCACTCGTTAATAATTTGTGACTATGTTTTAAATTTCCTAAATCTACATGCACCATTTAATGGCATTTTTTTTAGCAGAGCTAATTCCTTTATAACCATTTTGCTGTTCCCATCTACTTTTTAAACACTTTACCTTTCACGTTATTCAACAATTCAAATTTTTTTAAAACAAAATATGAGTGAAAGGTTGCACGGGCCCCTCCACTAGTGTCAATAAAAAAGCCCTATAGTATGACAAACACAATGAGATATGCCTCATCAGATAACTAAAGAATCTTTTCCTTTTTGTTTTCCTAGCTAGCTTGTAGTGCTCTCTATTTTACAGCATTTGAAGCCATTAATGAGGGTCTATCATAATAGTTTCGTAGGAGAACAAGATAGTTTCTGCACATTGTTGGTGCACCCAAATAGTTGTCGTTTATCTCTCTCTCTCTCTCTCTCTCTCTCTCTCCGCATATATGTATATATATACATATATGTCTCGGCCAACTTAATGGAGGGACAAATTTTTATTTTAGGGTCCACAGGCCCCTAGCCCGCTTGTTCAGTGATTCTTTTTTTCGGCTGGCCCAAATTTGAGTTTGGGATGGGTTGAGATGCGTCACAAAATTAAAGCTTGAACTCAATCTTAGGCTAATGAGCTAGGCCTAGCTTCGCTGGCCGAACTTTTACTCTCTCCTACTTGGCATCTATTTGGAGCTCTTAAAGTTCTTGTATTTAAAATATGGCATGTCATAGAGGCATGAATATGGATCAATTCTGCAAATTTAAGACTTTCACTTGGACCATTCAATTGAAAGAATGCCACATCTCCCTTCTTTATTCAACCACTGTCACTAAGATCATCCAATTAACAGAGGGCCGCATAGTGTGATTCTAGTCTAATTTGCTGCCTTATATAGCTTATAAAAGAAAAGACCCTACCTAGAAGGATGTGATTAAAATTTAAAATGGCTTAAATTTCCAAAAGTAGGACAAAAATGACTTAGAAACATGAATTAGTTATAAATGGAGAGATTTTAGAGGAAATAAAGGATACATGAAAAATTGTACTAGGCACTAGTACCCAAAAACTTTATACTAAATAACTACTGGACTTATTTTGTTTAACCAGATTGGTATGTAATTGAGGCTTGCAACAGTGCATTCTGTTGCACCAAGATAACCATCATAACACTTCATCGCCCAGAATATGCAAAGAGACTTAAGTTTTGGTTTCAACATAGGTACAGTGGAGTCTGTTGGAGATGATTATGTAGTGCTGAAGGATAAGGCTCCATGACGGATGTATGAAGTAGTCTATTTACATATTCATTTTTATCACTAAAGCAAAAATAATAATAATGTAACCATTTAAGTCAATGAGTGGTCCCACAAATATATCCGAAAAAAGTTATTTTTCTCATGGTTGAGTGTGTGTGCATGGTATATACATATTCCGGAGAACATTATTCTTTTTAATAAACAAAATTCAAAATTCAAAATTCAAAAAAATATATTTATTGCCTGGCCAAATTGTTCTTCAAGCATTCATCTCAAGCCCGGCTTGTAGTTACAATCGGGCTTAAACGTTCAACGTTTTTCCAAGTTAGGCCTTATGAGCTTTGTTCATCGCCCAAAACTAAAACATGTGCAGGCTTGGGGCAGGCTTCACGGACCCTTAGCCCGGCCCGCCCTTACCTACCCAATTAATGTGGTAGTGGACATTGGATGTCACCCACAAGCTTATTAGTTTTTTTTATTATTGATTACATTTTGTACCCTTATATTTTATATCAAACTCTACTTTAGGACTTTCACTCACTTGTTATAATTATGCCTTTAAACTTCTAATTTGTTACAATGTCAACCTTCTGCTAACTCTCGTTTAAAAAATAGGTGAAAAATTTGCATACGATAAGCATGTTACCTTTTTAATAGAAAATCACACTTTTTTTAAGTAATTTACAACAAATTTCTCTTAAATTACTTTAAAATCATGAGTGTAATAAACTTTGTGATGTATATAATGTAATTAGACTTAATATAAAAACTCTCAATTCAACTTGTGTGCAGTACATTCGAGTTTTTAGAATGAAAAATGATTGAATTTTACATATTTCTCATTTGAACAAGGTCATATGGTTAGCTCATGTGAATCTATTTGGGCATTTTATAAATAAAATATTGAAATTACAACAAATTAAAAGTGCAATGACTTAATTATGACAATTGAATGTGAATGTCTTTAAGTAAAATTTGATGTAAAATATAAAGGTACAAAGTATAATTAACTCTTTTTTTGTTTGGAAATAAACTTATTAGTCTTTTTATCTCTCAATTTATATTCACACAATACACATATATACGATATTGTGACTGTAAAGTTAAGACACTCTCTCCGCAGTAAGTTACATAGTACATTAGTTTCTTCTTTTTGTTTCTCTCTCAATAACTGAAGACAAAATGCATGTAAAGTAAAACACAAAAGTAAATGAATTCTAATTAAAATATCATTTTTCATAACAAAATTTTATGTCAAGTTTTAGGAAGAAAAAAATTGAAATTTAGTCATAGAAATTAACACACACTTGACTCATGTTATGAGGCTTAGACAAAAATTGCAACGCCCGGCTAATATTACAATTAAGTTTAAGTTGTCAATGCCTAGTTGTTTATTGTGGTCTACTTTATACAAATGGTTTCACGCGGTCAACGCTGCCATCACCAACCCATCTAATTCGTAGTATTAGTTTATTATTAACCAACATCAATTATGGAGTAACATTTGGTATCAAGATTTCGTAGTTGGTTGACGTAATTTTTTTTATTTTTTATTGTGGTCTACTCTATACAAATAGCTTCATTGGGTTAGCACTTCGGTCACCAACTTAATTATTTTTGTATCATTGAGTGTATTACTCTTCCACATTATTTGTATCATTCAGTGCATCACGATTGTTATAATTAGAAGGTTATTATACGCATTAAGACTTTCGTCACCAAACAAATTATTTTAGAAATACTAATAAATAGACTCTCATTATTGGGTAAATATTTTGTATTAAAATTATTAAAGATGTATAGGAGGTTGTTATATGTCTAATGCCTAATTGGGATATACTTTATATAATTGGCTTCATGCACTCAGCACTTCCGTTAGCAACCCAATTATTTTGTAGTGTTAATATATTACAAACAGTTTATTGAGTAGACATTTGATATCAAGATTATTGTAAATTGGCTTCACGAAGTCAGCACTTTCGTTAGCAACCCAATTATTTTGTAGAGTTTAATGAATTACTAACCGGTTTATTGAATAAACATATTGTGTCAAGATTATTGTAAATTGGCTTCATGCGGTCAACATTTTAGTTAGCAACCCAATTTTTTTGAAGTTTTAATGTATTAATAACTGACATTATTTGACTATTTGGGGTATATGATGTTAGCTTTATGTATCAAGATTATTATAATTAGGAGACTGTCAAGCTCGTAGTTGTTGATTGTGGTTTATTTTATACAACCCAATACTCTAGAAACATTGAATTATCAAACCCACATTATTGAGTAAACATTATTGTCATTAGGAGATTGTCATAGACTTCCGCACTTCTGTAACTGACCCAAACATTTAACCCACACTACTTAAGAATTTTGTATGAAAAATTCATATATTTTATTTATACTATTATAAAGCAAAGTTTTTAGTGAAATATCTATTTCAATGAAACCGGAGCAGAACTCAAAGATTCTCACGGTTTATGTTTTGCAACCAACCATCATTGTCTCTTATTTTCTCTCCACTTACCAAAACTTATAGTGCCACTCTCTTTGTATCCTATCAACCGGTTTTTCTATGCAATTACAATTCGTGGATAAAATAATAAATTGTATTATATCGCAACCACATAGTTGCTTATTGTGGTCTAATTTATACAGCTGGCAAAGGAAGAGGAATGAAAAAATATTTTTGACATGAATTTGACAGTACCCAATATATGCAGTCATCATAATTTCTGGGACTAGTGAATGCTACTTTAGGGTCCAATTTTAATTTCTTCAACATATATGTAGAAATGGCAACTCAGATGATTGGTACGAAAGAGAAAAAGTCAATTCAATTTGGAAAAAAAAAAGGTGGGTTTTAATGATGTTCAAACTAGATATATGTATGTATGTATGTAAACTAGTATTTCGACCATAATTTGGGTTGATCGGCCTCTGATCATTAAACAACTAATTCAAGCTCTTTAGAAGAAGGCAAGCAACAAGCTTATTCCGTCCTTTGTACATGAAAGCAAGCAACATGCAACTGCCATCCAACGGGAGCGTCTGTCGATCTTTGATTGTTTTTGCAATCAGTCGCCCAGGTCCAGCCAATTCATTTCTATAGTTTTCTTCTGCAGAACATGCCTTACCATAACAGTTGCTTGATCTTAGATTATCGATCTTCTACTTCTTCATCTTGTTGAAGAAAATGGCAGAAACAATTCTCTCCAATGTGCTAGAGAAGTTCCTGAGGAAGTTAGGCACCCTTGCCCTCCAGGAAGTAGGCTTGGCACGGGGTGTTGAAAGCGAACTGAATAGGCTAGAGGGCACCGTGTCCTTCTTCAAGGAGGCGCTCTTGAAGGCCGAAGAGAATCAGGAAGAAGCAAATGGATGAACATATGGCTTCAGACACTTTGAGACGCTTTCTACAAAACAGACGACGTCCTAGATGAATACAAGTACGACGCTTTGTTGCGGGAAGTTCACGTGAATCATGGAAGCATTACGAGAAAGGTACGCACATTCTTTTCATTCTCAAACCCGGTCACGTTCCGGATTAGAATGGGTCATAAGATCAGGGAGATCAAAGGGATGCTAGACATAATTGCAGATGACAAGACTAAATTTGATTTCATAGCAAAGGTTATGACACAAACCAAGACCGGAACCAGGGGCATAACCTACTCCCGCGTTACCGAGGAGGATGTTATTGGACGAAAAAACGAAAAAGAAATCATTTTAAAACTTCTAATGACATCAAGAGATGAGTTAAACATATCCGTTATCCCCATTGTTGGCATTGGAGGTGTTGGGAAGACCACACTGGTTAAATTGGTGTATGGTAATGACTCGGTAGTCACATTTTTTGAGCTGAGAATGTGGGTGTGTATATCGGATGGCTTTAACATAAAACAGCTGATGATAGAAATTATTCATCATATAACCGGTTCCCAGTGGACTGACTTCCAGATGGATCAGTTACACCGGTTCCTTCAAGATAATTTGTACGGCAGGAGATTTCTACTCGTGTTGGATGATGTATCTAACTGTGATCTCCAAGATTGTTCTAGGTTGAGAAATCTGTTGAGAGGCGGTGCCAAAGGGAGTAAGATTATAGGTACTTCACGTAGCAAGTCAGTTGCTTCTGCTGTGGGCACAGAGCCCATGTACATTTTGAAGGGTCTTTCAGATAGTGATTGCCATGAATTGCTCTTGAGATACGCATTTGGTGAGGTGGTGGAACAAAATGCGAACCTCTCCGAAATGTTGAAGGTTGTGGCCAGGAGGAGCAAGGGGAATCCTCTTGTAGCAACAACTTTAAGCAGCTTACAATTTAAGAATAGTAGCAGAAACTATTGGTTTTCGGTGAAAGAAAAAGAACTACGGAAGATAGAGCAAGATCAAAATGGAATTTTTCCGGTGCTTAAAAGTAGCTACCACCCACTGCCATCTGACTTGAAACAATGTTTCATGTGTTGTTCAATTTTTCCCAAAAACTATGAGATCGAAAATGACAAACTGATCCAGTTGTGGATGGCGCAGGGGCTTATTCAACCGCCCAGCCCAGAGCACGAGATGGAAGATATTGGTGCTTAGTATTTGGATCAATTAAATTCAATATTTTTCTTAGACAAAGTTGAACGGGATGGCAGTTTGTTAAATATGTGTAGGATGCCCGAGATCATACATGATCTTGCAGTATTAATGGCACAAAATCAATGCTCAACTGTAACTTCTCATTCCAGATTCATTTCTAAGAATGCTAAGCATGTATTATTTTCTGAATTTGATTTTTCAGAGAAAGTGGCATTGCTCAAATTAAAGAATCTGCGGACTATTTACTTTTCATTTCAAGGGTGGGAGCTGGGGACAAATCTTTTGTTGACAGATGCATCTCAAGGTTCGAGTATCTGCATTTTCTAGATTTGAGCGATTCGTGTTTTGAAGTTTTGCCATGTTCCATAGGAAATTTACAGCATTTGAGATTTCTTGACCTCACGGGGAACACAAGCATCAAGACACTTTCTAATACAATTTGCAACTTGTACCATTTGCAGACTTTGCGAATTTGGTATTGTGTGCGCATTCAGAAATTTCCAAGAACATAGGGGACCTGGTCAGCCTCCGGCATTTGAATCTAACCACACAACAGAGTTGTTTGCCAGAGACACAAATACAACGCCTGACCTCTTTGCGGTCCTTGTGGCTTTCAGGGTGTGAAAATCTTACATCTTTGCCTGAAGGGATGCAACTACTCACTGCCTTTAAAACATTGTCCATAGCATCATGTCCAAGTATGCCGGGCTGCCCTGTCAATTGGGTTGCCCTAATCCGAATTCAAATATGTTGCCCTCTTTTTATTAATTTATTATAAAAAAATTATAAAAGTTAAATGTTTTTTTCTATACAAGAATAAAAAAAATTTAATAGGTCAAATAATTTATTTCTTTACAAAAATAATTTTTTTTTTTGAACCTAGAAAATTGTCCTGACCCGAGGAGTTGCCCCAACCCAAAGATTTACTGAGCTTACCCAGGCCGTGCAAGTATGGCATCTTTGCCTTGTAACGTAGGCACCTTAAAGAATCTCATTATTGGCAGTTGTCCTAACCTTAACTTGTCAGAGTGGGAGCACTTTCGAGGCCTTAGGAGGCTACAATAAATTAAAGACCAGGTACATTGTTGGCTTAATTCGGGAATTTTCTTACCAATCGTTTCCTTTCTTCTCATAGCTTCTTGACATTGGCCGAGTGGATGTAATGGATATGAAATCTTCCATTTCAGATGTACCTGTCTTTTTCCCTTCATTGTCTTGAGAAACATGAAGCATGAAGTAGCAGGTGTTGGATGGAAAAAAACTGGATGATGACGGGCTTGGTTCTGAGGGACTGTGTGTTGACAACATAGAGATTTTATTTTAGAACGGGAAGGATGAAGCTGGCTATTATCTCCATTACCAGCCTTCGACAGGTTTGTACTAATTTCCAATCTCTTTTAACTAAAGCTACCTTTCTAATTTTATTACTGATCTCTCCTACCATTTTCTTTCCAAAGTTTTTTGAATCTTACACTATCATATCTCCTCAGTGATGATAATTGTAAATTTCAATTCTCACCTTCTAAGTTTTTCCTAAATTTAAGATTGGTTTTTCATTTGTATGTGCGTGAACTTTCAATCAAATTTTAATTTAACACGCTGTCAATGATTTACCTTCAAAAAATGATTACCTTTAAATTGCAAAAAAAAAAAAATTTTTTTTATAAGGCATGTAAATTTTACCTGGCCTACTTTTCAATCTCCAAGCTTTTCCAAAATTTAATTTACTTAATAAGCAAATTGTTATATCATGTGACAGTCATATTGTTAATTTCCGTTTATTTTTTAAAACAAAAGATAATGGAAGGTTGCATTTCTTTTTGACCAAAACTATAAGGTTTTGACTGTTTTAATTGAAATCGTAGTGACTAGAACAAAATTTCAATTGAAGTGTAAAGGTGCAAATAATAATAATACCAATAATAATGAAGGGTCCAAAACCGTTAAATTGGATCTTTATATTACAGTCTTGAAATAAATGAGAGTACCCATTTCAAATTCCTCCAACCTAGGTTGGAGGAAATTCTTGTCCAAAAGTAAATTGCACTTTTCACCTTCTAAGTTTTACCTAAAATTTGCTTTGGTCATTGAAATTCATCTGCAATGAGGATTTTTGTAATCTTTGCCTTTTTGTGTTGTCCTTAGTATCAAAAAAAAAAAAAAGAAATAAAAAACCCACTCCAAAAATAATACTGAGTGTCATAAAACAAGTCTAGTTGCCCCAAAACCCAAGCTATGGGAATACAATTCAAGAAATCCAAACACCGAGGTACTAGAACTCCACATGCTTTGAAATTAATGTGTTCCAAGGGAGAGATGCATATGGTGCTTCAGGATTATCATTGATTTTTTCTAATCATTGAGATCTCATTCCTTTATATATATATATATATTGGGCAATTTGCAGATTTCATGCTGTTCAACGGGAGCTGCCAGTTAGACTCCCGACCTTAATTGCATTCAGGATTCTGCTGTTAATGTTGTTTAATATGTTTTGGTTATTTGTTATCTTGAGACATATATATTTAGTCTTCTTGTGGTATTTGCTTTTTCTGAACTTGGTGTTAATTCTCATCACTGTTGTTGTATAACTACTGCTGTTCCTACCGACTCTCTCTCTCTCTCTCTCTCTCTCTCTCTCTCTCTCTCTCTCCTTGGCTTTAACTCATATTATACTAAATGGCCTGCTAATGTTTTTCAATTTCTCGACTACTTATATTTGCCTACACTTTCATGCAAATATGTGATTCCATTGGCGAAAAAACTTGGATCTTGGAAATGGTTCTGGCAATGTGGCCACATCACCCTGAAATAGTCTAGTTCTTTGTTAGACCCCAAAGAATCAGGAAGGCAAATCCAAAATATCTGGCTGTGTTGACCGCAGAACAGGGAGGACCAATTCAGCTAGGTGGTGGCACATGAGCTGAAACTATTTTAAAGGAAGTCAGTTGCCCACCAAGTGCTTGTCTTTAGGCACAAGGTTGGGAAATATTGTTAAGTCTATTTAGGAAGTCAGTTGAGATTATTTAGGAAGTAGCCGTTGATTTAGTTTCCTTTAAATAAGTCCACAAACAAGTAGAATGGGTACTGAATTTGATTGTATTTGTGGTTTGTCTCCATCCCAAATTGGAGAGAATTCTATTGCAATTTCCATCTTCTAGTGTGAGTTAATTGGTGGGTTCCAACAAATCTGGTATCAGAGCCAGGTTGTGCAATGGGTACCAATAAGGAGCGACTCGAGAAACTGGAGTTTGAATTGCAGGAGGTGCGCAATGGCTTGCAGCGATTAGCGGCCGAGACAGGAGAGACACGAGCTCAGATGCGAGGAATGGAGGACAAATTGAAAGAGGTCCTCGACTCCTTATTGGGGCTTCGTCTTTCGTGGGAGAAATCATCACAGAACCATGGTGAGAAGGTGTCTTCTTCTCGGGGAGGATCTGGTAGAGACGAGGGGTTCCACCAACATAATTACCCTCGATTCACCAAGATGGATTTTCCAAAATTCTCTGGTGAGGATCCAACTGAGTGGCTTAGCAAAGCTTCTCAATACTTCGATTTTCAGGAAATAGCAGAAGTGCAGAAGGTTGCGCTAGCATCCTTCCACTTGGAGGGCGAGGCCAACCAATGGTGGCAATGGCTTAAGCGAGTCCAAAGGGATGAAGGGATGGAGATTACTTGGCACTTGTTTGAACGGGAAATCATGACTCGTTTTGGTCCGACAGAATATGAGTGCTTTGATGAAGCCTTATCCCAAGTAAAGCAAACTGGCTCTCTCAGGGACTACCAACGTGAATTTGAAAGATTGGCTACCAGGGTTGATTGGCCCCAAACGGCTCTCATTGGGACTTTTCTTGGAGGTCTACGAGATGAAATTACAGATGAAGTGCGTATGGCTAAACCAAAGACCTTAAGGGAAGCAATTGGGGTAGCAAGAATGAAGGACGACTAGCTCACGAGAAGACGACGACAAGGGCGGTTAGAAGCAAGCCGAGCTGCGCCAACGCCTCGCCTTCTTACAGCCCCACACCCTCCAGCAGTGTTAACAACTCCGAAACAGGTGGTTGGCTCCCCAGTTAAGCGCATATCTTGGGAAGAGATGCAGCGAAGGAGGGAGAAAGGCCTTTGTTTTAATTGTAACGAGCGCTTCACCCCTGGCCACAAGTGCAGGACCCCACAGCTCTTTTTAATTGAATGAGGAGAGGCAGAGACATGAGAAACCAGTGGCCACGCCCCCAAAACAGGTCCAATAATCAAGGAATTGGCGCTAGAAGGAGAAAAGGAGCAAGCGAAAATTACTCTCCAGGATTTTTCAAGATGGAAGGGACCTCGTACTATGAAGTTGTAGGCATTTATCGGTAAGCAACCTGTTACTGTGCTGGTTGAGAGTGGCTCTAGTCATAACTTTGTAAGCAACAAGGTTGCCCGACAGCTCCGCTTACCAGTCACCTCTATCGATAAATTTAATGTGCTAATTGTTGATGGAGGACAACTTTCGTGTCAAGAGAAGCATGAAGGAGTCCGATTGAAGATCCAAGGTTTTACTTTTTCGGTTACATTATTCTCGCTTCCATTACAAGGGTTGGATGTTGTGTTGGGTATATAGTGGCAGGTGGAATTGGGGCCGGTATTGTGTGACTGGCGCAACTTGTCGATGAGATTTAATTGGCAAGGGGAGTCCAAAGTTCTTCGTGGCCAGCAAGACTTTTCTTCTACAGAGATTACAGTACAATCTCTCGAGAAGGAAATAGATGGTGGGGGAACTTTGTTTGCTGTAATGGTCAGGGAAGCTAAGGATGTTGAAGGAAGTGATGCACCGGTGCCATTTGGCATCAAAAGGCTCTTGGACGAATTTGCTGCAATTTTTGAAGAACCCCGCTCATTACCTCCTGCCAGGGAAATTGACCACCGAATACCATTAAAGGAAGGAGTCTCGGCTGTCAATGTACGCCTATATAGGTACACACATTTCCAGAAGAATGAGATCGAACATCAAGTGGCCGAGATGCTGGAAAATGGGACTATACGCCCCAGTCATAGTCCATTTTCTTCACCGGTTTTACTAGTTAAGAAAAAAGATGGGTCGTGGTGATTTTGTACAGATTATAGAGCCTTGAATGAAGCCACAATCAAGGATCGCTTTCCGATTCCGACGGTGGATGACATGATCGATGAGTTACATGGAACCAAGTATTTTACAAAGCTGGATCTTAGGGCAGGATATCACCAAATCTGAGTCCATCCGGAGGATGTGCACAAGACGGCATTCCGAACTCATAGAAGGCATTACGAATACTTGGTGATGCCTTTTGGGTTGTGCAATGCGCCATCAACATTTCATGCCACTATGAATGCCATATTTAAGCCACTATTGCGTAAGTTTGTCCTTGTATTTTTCGATGATATTTTGGTTTATAGCCGCTCATGGGAAGTACACTTGGAACACATTAGAGTTGTTTTTAAAATTTTGCAAAACCAGCAATTTTTTTTGAAATGCTCTAAGTGTGCATTCGGGCAAGTTAAGGTGGAGTATTTGGGGCATCTTATTTCCAACGAAGGTGTACAAGTGGATGAAAGTAAGATCGTGGCTATGAAGAATTGGCTGAGACCTAGCAATGTCACTGAGCTACGAGGATTCTTGGGACTTACCGGGTACTACCGTAAGTTCGTACGTAACTATGGTACTATTGCAGTCCCATTAACGCAATTGTTGAAGAAAGGGCAGTTCCAATGGGATGAATAGGCAGAGAGAGCATTCGAAGAGCTCAAATCTGCCATGACCACCACCCCGATACTTGCAATTCCTAATTTTAATGATATTTTTGTGATTGAAACTGATGCTTCGGATGTGGGAATAAGAGCTGTGTTGTCTCAACAAGGTCAACCAGTAGCATATTTGAGCAGAGCCTTGGGTCCAAGAAAGAAGGCATGGCCCATTTACTCCAAGGAGATGCTTGCCATTATTGAAGCAATTCGCTGTTGGAGGCCATACCTGTTGGGAAGAAAGTTTCGAATCCTAACCGACCAGCGTAGCTTACGGTTCTTTTTAGAGCAGCGAGTGTCTACCCCAGAACAACTAAATGGGTCACCAAGCTGCTTGGTTATGAGTTTGAAATAGTGTACAAACCCGGCAAGGAGAATAGTGCTGCGGATTCACTGTTTAGGGAGAGTGGAGCACCGACTCTTTGGGCCATTTCCAATCCTCAGTTCATGATTTGGGCAGAAATGAGAAGAGCAACATCTGAAAGCCCATGGGTCCAGGAGGTGAGGAGTCGCATGGAGGAAGAACCTGAAAAGATGATTGATTATGAATGGAAAGATGGCCTGCTCTGGTACAAGGGGCGTGTCACGGTTCCACCTGAGTCTATTGTTAAACCGTGTTTACTCCAAAAGTTCCATGATTCTAAGACGGGTGGCCATTCGGGGGTGCTAAGAACGTGGAAGACGATTGCTCAAGCTTTCCATTGGAGAGGCATGAAGAGAGATGTGCAGAATTATGTGGCAGCCTGTGATGTGTGCCAACGAAATAAAGTTGATTCACGCTCGCCTGCAAGCCTATTACAGCCTCTGCCGATATCATCACAGGTATGGGAGGACCTCTCCATGGATTTTATAGAAGGCTTGCCAACTTCTAATAGGAAAAATACCATCTTTGTGGTGGTGGATAGATTGGCAAAGTATTCCCATTTCATTGGAGTGAGTCATCCCTTCACAGCCAAGAAAATAGCAAAAGTGTACGTAGACAATGTGGCTCGCCTCCATGGTATCCCTCGCACCATTCTTAGTGACTGTGATGCTTTGTTTACTAGTAATTTTTGGCAAAAACTCTTTAAGTTGCAAGGGACACAACTCAAGATCTCTGCCTATCATCCAGAAACTGACGGATAAACCGAAGTGGTGAACCGAAGCCTTTAACAGTACCTTCGCTGCTTGACCAGTCAAGCGCCAAAGCAGTGGAGTCACCATCTTCCTTGGGCTGAATTCTGGTATAACACCACATTCCATTGTGCCATTGGGCTCACCCCGTTCCAAGCTTTATATGGGAGGCCACCGCTGATTATTACCAGTTATCTATTGGGAAGTGCAGTGGTACAAGAGGTAGATAGAGAGTTATGTGATCGAGATGAACTCCTTAAGCAACTAAAGCAGAATTTGGAGAAGACCAGCAACCGAATGAAGCAACAAGCTGACAACCACCGTCGAGATGAGAGCTTTGAGGTAAATGATTGGGTCTTTTTGAAGTTACAGCCATTTCGACAACAATCAGTGTTTAAAAGAGCAAATCAAAAGCTTGCCAGCAAATACTTTGGACCTTATCGGGTCTTGGAAAAGATAGGTGCAGTGGCCTATAAGTTGGAGTTGCCAGAAAATTTGAAAGTCTATCCAGTCTTTCATATATCGTGCCTCAAGAAGCGTATAGGAGCAGGGGAAATTACACAAAGCATTGCACCACCTGTTTCAAAGGAGGGGTCTTTGGTGCTAGAACCTGTGGCTGTTAAGGATTATCGATGGGTGAATCAGGGAACCAGGTTGGAAGCTGAAGTATTAATTCAATGGAAGTACCTGCCTGAGGAGGAAACCACTTGGGAACCGGCTTGGCTGATGGAGAACCAGTTTCCTGAGTTCGACCTTGAGGGCAAGGTCAAAGTCCCAGGGGAGGCAAATGTTAGACCCCAAAGAATCAGGAAGGCAAATCCAAAATATTTGGCTGTGTTGACCGCAGAATAGGGAGGACCAATTCAGCTAGGTGGTGGCATATGAGCTGAAGCTATTTTAAAGGAAGTCAGTTGCCCACCAAGTGCTTGTCTTTAGGCACAAGGTTGGGAAATATTGTTTAGGAAGTCAGTTGAGATTATTTAGGAAGTAGCCGTTGGTTTAGTTTCCTTTAAATAAGTCCACAAACAAGTAGAATGGGTACTGAATTTGATTGTATTTGTGGTTTGTCTCCATCCCAAATTGGAGAGAATTCTATTGCAATTTCCATCTTCCAGTGTAAGTTAATTGTTGGGTTCCAACATTATTTGTCGATAATCTGTGCTCCAAAATGAAGGAAATTAAAAATAAAAGTTTCATTTTCTATAAAGGGGGTTCAGGGGTATGCTAATCATAAGTACCGTTCATCTCATGTGGTAACCAAAGAGAAAAATTGATTTCCTTTTCTTGCACCAAATAGAGCCTTGATCAATTTTGTGTGTTTCAGAATTTGAAAAGGAGAAAAAAAAAGTGGGGAAAAATATAAGGAGAGGGTTAATCATTTGTTCATACCCTTCATCTATTGCAATTAATTTCTTATCATGACTGTCATCCCCTCTCCTTGTCATTCTGTTCTGAATATTACTGAGGACTGTCAATTGTAGGGTTTAAATTGGTGAACAGTGGAATAAATGAGTTGTTATTAATGATGATTTGGGAAAAAAAAGGAAAGAGAAAAAGAAAAGAAATGCAATTGATGATTTGGGGTCCAATTTTCTCATTGAACCCATTTAAATCAGCTTTTTTAGAAAATCATAGGGAAGGTTGGCAGAAAATAAACAAGCATTCCTATCAATCACACTGTCAATTGACAAACAATCAGCACTATTTACAGTTCTCTCGATTCTTCAAAGCTTGAAAAACACGCTCACCTATGGCTGTAGAACGAAAGATAAACCCAATAGTCATCCTCTTCCTCCAATCCAAGAAATGTAGATGAGTCCTACATTTTTGGGAGGGGTGAGGATAGGAGATGGATGTTACAACTTTTAATGACCTCGAGGGTTAATGAGAATATATCTATCATCCCAATTGTTGGCATTGGAGGTATTGGTAAGTCCACACTAGTTAAATTGGTGTATAATGATCAAAGCATAGTTGGTCGATTTCATTTGAGGATTTGAGTGAGAGTAACATAAGATAAACGTTTAATGCAACAAGTTATTCGGTGGATAAATGGTCCCCCTTTCCCTTGTGCAAAGTTCAACAAGAATGACTTACAGGTCCTACTTCAAGACAAATTGGCTGGTAAGAGATTTTGGCTCATCTTAGACCATGTAAGGAATTGCTATAACAGTGATTGGGTTAATTTACGTCAAGTTTTGAGATGTGGTGCCGATGAAAGCAAGATCGTATTGGCAAGTCAGTTGCTTCAAGCCTTCAACTGTTAGCACGGTTTCCACATACAATGGAGGGGTCTTTCTGCTGAGAATTGCTATGATTTTATTTTGTCTTGGGCAGGTCTTGCAACAGTACTGGGGGAAGTACCTGCAGACCTAATAGAAATAGCAATTGAATTTGTAAACTGCAAAAGATCTCCTCTTGCAACAGAGACCCTAGGCAACCTACTTCATTATATGAGGTGTCTTGGACATGAATGGTTGAACTGGAAAGATAAAGAACTATGACATTTTACCTGTTTTAAGATTGAGCTACAATCCCTTACCAGCTGACATAAAACGTTGTTTCATGTATTGTTCACTTTTTCCCAAAAATTACGAGATTCAAACGGCTAGGTTGATCGAGTTATGGATGGCGTAAGGGCTCCTTCAACCATCTGGCCTAAACCAAGAGTTGGAAGATATTGGCGCTGAATATGTGAATCAATTATGTTTGATATTTTTCTTAGACAATGAAAAACTAGCCTTTGTCTAAGTTTTGTCCGATAAGCTAAACTCTACAATAGTGGTTCAATATGTTATGGCAATGGGTAATATTGTATTCACCAAGTCACAAGAGAAAACAAACCATTCAATCAGGAACACATCAAATTTTTGCCATGGAAACCCTTAAATGCGAGAAAAACTATATGTCCCCTTTACCGGACAAAGATCATGCACTATATCTCATTGTTCAAACGGTTACAAGACTCTTTACAATCAAAACCTATCAACTCCATGATCTAATGATTGTCTTGAACTTGCTCGTATCCACGATTCACCGTCTCCGTGCTTGACCACTATTTAGATCCCTTTAGAATAGATTTCACGCCTTGAACTCCATCAAGACCCTTGATTTCTTCACTTGGATTGAAGAAGATTGTTGCTAAGATTTATTTCTGAGTTTCTAGGAAGTTTAAGAAGACTTCTCTCTAGGAGTTTTTGATAGTGGTGGCTCAGATAACGTTTGGGGAAAAGTGCTGGGCTTTAAATAGAGACAAAAACCCTAGCGGTGCGATTCTCGAGAAATTTAATTTTGCTCAGCTTGCTTTTGCGAGGTTTCGTGAGGATATTGCGAAGTGTCTCTCACTCCAGCTAGGGTCCCACGAGCTTCCAGTGAGCTCAATTCCAGATTTGACGTGCTTATTGTTTTTACCCTCAAACTCCCACGACATCCCGCGAACATCCCGCAACTCCATGTTTTG
Organism: Euryodendron excelsum; assembly: GCA_033060915.1. NCBI lineage: Eukaryota > Viridiplantae > Streptophyta > Magnoliopsida > Ericales > Pentaphylacaceae > Euryodendron > Euryodendron excelsum. The sequence continues at coordinate 7,856,028 of CM065392.1, read as the reverse complement.
CAGCCAACACACTGTGTTTACCCTCTAGATCCTTTGAACTCCATCGACATCTCTCGAAGTCCCCTACAATAGCAAAAAAGTATTGTACAAATGTCGCGCCCTAGTTTTTGGGTGTCCAAGATCCTTTTGGCTCAGAGACTCAAAAGCATGGAACTCTGTCACTAGAACTCGTCCTCCTAGGAAGACAAGTGCGACTAGGTTTGAATTGGAAATTAGTTTGACCAAGGGATTTTTTTAGAAAAATAGGAGTCGCCACCTAACTTGATTAAGGTGAGTTAGGTCACCTAAAACTAAGTGCTAATCCGAAAATTAAACTTAGGGTTTTTGAAAAGATATTTTGAAAACTCCCCCAAAGAGAGGGTTTTTGATAAAATGGATTGTTTGGCAACCTTTGGAAAGATTTAGGTGCTTTTTAAAAATAACTCCATTTTGGTCTTTCGAAAACAAAAATCTATGGTTCGAGGGTTGGTTACGTGTAGGGAAGATATGTTAAGATCATCACTCTACCCCGCTCTTTTGGTACCTACATGTCTAATCACCCTTCGTTCATTTACTAGAATAACCGGTTACCATTGTCCACTTAATATCCACTTTAGAACTTTGAAAATGGGGTTTAGTCATCACTTTTCGGATGGATGATGCATGATGCATGTTTTTGAAAGAAGTTTGAAAATATGGGGGTTTTGAAAGAGTTTGAAATAGAAACTTTGAATTGATTGGAATTTTTGAAAAAGGGGTTGGAGTTGAAATAAAAGTTATGACCGCACCATTTTAGATTGCCTATGTATCTCATTTGGCGAGAATCAGGTCATTCGTAGTTCGAGCAAGAGCCTGATGGAAAATAGGCGCATTAGGGCCTTTGGAAGGTTTGAAGACACTTTGGGGTCTTTGAAAAAGTTTAAGACACTTTGAGGTCTTTGGAAAAGTTTAAGACACTTGGAGGTCTTTTGAAAAAGTTTAAGACACTTTGAGGTCTTTGGAAAAGTTTAAGACAGTTTGAGGTCTTTAGAAGTTGAAGACTCTTTGTGGTCTTGAAAGTTTTGACTTGAAATTGGATGGTGGAGTGTTTTGAAAATGTTTTTGGATCAACTTAAGGGAGTTTTGAAAAAATGCTTTGGTGTGACTCAAGAGAACTTGAAAGTGTTTTTGAAGTCTTGTTTTGAAAACCTTGGAGGCATGATTTTAGAATGTTTTGATGAATTAGTTTTTGAAAGTAGTTTTTGGAAATAGCTAAGGGTTTGAAATCCTAATATGGACAACCTTAGAGGTTGTTCTTAATTTATCACCTGTCATTGGAGTCCCTAACCATGAGAGGGCTAGGGCCCCTTTAGATTTATGACCTTTTGAAAACATTTTTAGAAATGCCTTAAAGATGGAGTGTAAGGACATTTTAAGAGTTTTATGGAGTTGGTTTTTTGAAATCATGAGAGTAGGAGGTTTTGAAAAAATGGGTTATGAGAATAGTTTAAAATTGAGTGATCATTTAGAAAAGGGTTCAAGAGTAGGAACCTTGAAGCATTTTAACCTAAATGGAGTTGGCCTACGGTTAATTAGCTTGGGTTAGGTTGACCTAGGGTCAAGGTGACTTAAGGTTAAGGTGCCTTAAGGTTAACTAACTAGGGTTTGGTTAACCTAGGGTAAAGGTAACCTAGGGTTAACTAATTAGGATTAGGTTAACCTAAGGTGAATAAACTAGGGTCAAGTTAACCTAGGGTTGGACGACTAGGGTCAAGTTAACCGAGGGTTGGACAACTAGGGCCAAGTTAACCTAGAGTTAGACAACTAGGGTCAAGTTAACATATGGTTAGACAACCAGGGTTAAGTTAACCTAGGGTTGAAATTGAAAGATGATTTTTGAAGGGTTGTTTGATGCACTTTTGGAAAAGCAAAACATGCTATACAATGGACTTGGATTGGCAATCCTTTTGAAGATCATTCCATAAAAATTTTGACTCTAGCCAAAAACATAGTTTACATTGTTGGTGTTTGGAGACCATTCCAAGGAAGGTTTCCTCATAGCCATTATAACCATTATCTTGACAAGAGTATAAGTGGTCAAAAATTAACATGATGACAACTTTTTGAAACACCATTTTTAATGCAAGTATTGAGAGAATGCATTTTTAAAAATCATCTTTGGAGAAGGATTTTGAAAATCATTTTTTTTAAGGGAAACATTCCATCAAAAGAGGGTTCATATGGCTAAACAAAAGGGAGACCACTCAAGAGAGGGTTCTATGGGGCCATTCCAACCACTACACTTAAAAGAATGGAAATCTTGAAAATTAGAGAATTGGAAAGCAATCCTTATGCAAGTTAAAATGTCTTGATGCCAAAGTGAGAGTTAAAGGGTTAGTAGGGGATTTTCTAAGGCATGATTTCTAAAGTCTCATCCTAACTTTCAAGGAGCCAACTCTTGGAACAATTTTTGAAAGAAATGTAGAGCTTGGAAATGACATGGAGTTTAAGAGTAATGTAAGTATTATAGAACATGACAATAAGCATAAAATCAAGCCAAGCATACAAGACATGATCAAAATAGTAATATGCAAGGGGTCATGATCAATACAAGACTTTTAGGCTACACCACATAAACAAGGGGCTCCTAGGCCATACTATTTCAAAGTAGGCTAGTGAGAGGTCCCCCTACGCAGTGGCTCTCACTCGCTTTCCTCTAGGCATGATTTAAGAGTCCTCTTGGCTTAAGCATGCAAGAATGGGGGGTTGTAGATGGGGATTAAAATAGAGAATAGCCTAAGTAGGCTAGGGGGGAGAAGAGAAGAGTGGGGAAGACGCAAATCTAAAAGGGATACCACCTTTTGCCTTCAATACACTTGTAGTCTTCAAAGGATGCCTTGATTAGAGCTTGAATGACTTCAAGAAGGCTTGAAGGGCTGGAATGGAGTGTGTAATGGTGTATGAGGCCTTGTAGGTGAAGTGTATAGGCTTGAGGGAGGTAGAATCTAGCCTAAGTGTTGGAGGGGTGGAATATATGTAAGGATTCGAGATTCTGGAGCAGTTTCAGCAGAGCTTCGCATCAATTTCGGAGAAGGAATATGCAAATGGGTGGTCTGGTATTTATAGGCAATCTGGAATAGGCCTGGTGCATGTGCTACATGCGCCTGACCAAAATTTGACCTGGCGCATGTAGGACATGCGCAGGTACTATTCTATTGCTAGAATGACACGTGGCACCTTTTGCATTGGTTAAATCTCGACTGTTGATCGAAATTTGGTCAATCTGATCAAAATTTGAGCACATGTAGCATACGCTTCATCACTGGGAAGGTTCGTCGAAACTTTGTCTCGATAATTGAGCCAATCGGGAAGGTTTTGGGGGAATCGGTTGCATCCCCGGTGTTCTCCCAGGGTTTCTGGTGAAATTTCATGTTTTCGAAAAGTTTGAATTGTGTTCGGAAGCGTGGGATATCGTCTCAGGAAGTGTACATAAAATGACATCTTTGCGGAGCGTCTGTGATATGCTCCAAGGGTGTTCAAAAGTAGCTGTTTTCGTGCCGTGTGATCGAGGCCTTCAGGAAGCGATCCTTTCGATCGGACCGTACCGATGGAAAGTACTCTGAAAATACTTTTGGGAATTCTTAAATTTATACATTTCTCAAGTCGTTTGACGGTGCGTTTTAATCAGGGAATTGGGGAAAAAACCAACCTCGGCGGAGCGTCTGTGAGACGCTCCAGGGGTTGTCGAAAGTAATAGGGTTTGAGCCATACGATGAAGGGCTTCAGGAAGGGATCTATCCGATCAAGCCGTACTGATGGAAAGATTTGTGGATGAACTTTTATAAAGTCGTTTGACGATGCGTTATAACCTGGGAATCGGGGAGAAGGGACAATTTAGGCGGAGCGCTTGCGAGACGCTCCAGGGAACTTTTATCGAGTTGTGAGTGTTTAGCATCGTAGGGCCCTTCTCCGGTTAAACAAGGGTGTATGGCGAGGCCCTTTGTTCGAAACCCTAGGATCGGTGTTGTTTTGGGGTGCGTTCATATTGTCAAGGGCAAAATGGTCATTTTGACCAGAGTTAGCAGGAATGGGACCGGAATTGGACTGAATGGCGTGTGGGTGACATATGACAGTTTAATAACATATTGGAAAGGTGAAATTATCATTTTGAGGGATTTTAAAATTTTTCAAAACGTGCCTGGAGGCCTAAGGGGCAGTTTTGGTCATTTTTCACCGAGCCGGGCTAGTAGGCGCTGGTGTTGACTTAGGTGTCGGTTCCCAAGACCACCTGGTCTCGAAAAACTACCTGTGTGGTGTTGGTCCCTAAGAACACCTAGTCTTAGAGAGCTACCTGTAGGGTGGTATTGGTTCCTAAGAACGCCTGGTCCTAGAAAGCTACCAAATGACGGACATTCTACATTGGCAGGCTAGCAGGTGCCAGAAGTGAACCGTCTGGAACTTGATGAGGTGTTGGTTCCCAGGGTCACTCGACCCCAGGGAGCTACCTGGATGGCGTTGGTTTTCGGGACCGCCGGGTCCGGAAAGCTGCTTGGAATAGTAGTGCTTATGGCTTCAACGGGTCCTTGTGGGCTCGAGAAGTGACCAATTGGTTAGATTGGAGATTGAAGGGCTTGTCCTGTGCCTGTATGTGCTGTGGTGTTTGAAAACTAGACCCGGTCGAGCCGGAGAGTGCTGAGTGGGCAAAAATAGGGTGCTTACAACAAGTCTCTCTTAGCTTGAGCTTACACAAATAAGCATGAAATCTCTTCCGAATGCTTATGATTGATAACTCAAGTCCCCAAAATACACCAAACAAGACGTGTCACGAAATTTAGCCAATTACATAAACTTGCATTCTCCCCCTTTGGCAATTTCATGATCAAAACCCTATCTTACACGACACAACCACTACAGGGAAAGAAAACAAAAAGAAAAAAATGCAAAGACACCCCAATCACAAGTACTTAGAACCATCCTTGCAATTGCAACATCCAACCAAACCAACCAAACCAGCCCAATTAAGTGCAAGCGAAATAGACAATGGATGAAACAATGTAGATGTAGAAATGGTAGCAAAATAGAGAAGAATATCTCCCCCTTTTTGGGAACAAATTGACAAACGAAGCATTAGAAGGCAACCATGCAAATTAATGGATAGTAGATAGATAACAAAACGAACAATAAAACCTCAATAGAAAAACTGTAGAAATTGTGCAGTAGCAAAAATAAGAAAACCTTAACATACAAAAGCTAACATTAGCTAGAAGAGCGAGAAATAACAAAAAGAAATCCAAAAGAGACCATCCACCAAGCACAACTAACAATGGCAAATGCTCCGAATAAAGTCATTCACGTCATGAATAAACTCAGTGTGCCGCCGTGAGAGCGCAGATAAGGTGTCCCGAACACAGATAATGTCATGCTTCTAACGCTTTACAAGAAGATCGATGCGCTCATGAACCAAGCCAATGCACTCCACCAGGTCAGTGTGAATGGTAGTCAGCTGGGAGAAGAGAGCCACAATGGTAGCAACAGTGGATGACAAAGAGCCAGGGACAGACACAGAAGGCCCAGCTGGTGGTGGAGCAGTGGAAGACGATGGCACAGAGGGGTTAATTAGAGGAGCCTCATCATCAAAAATTTCCTCCCCAGGCTACTGTAACTGTGAAGGTAGAGGCAGAACGCCAAGATGAGCATTACTCAGCCTGAGGGTCTGTCGAGAGATGGGCCTCCCAACCGGGATATGAGTCTTGTCGGGTGCAACCACAATGTTATGGTGAGAGAGAAAATCAGTAACCAACATCCCAAAAGGAAGATAGGCACGGGAGGAGTTGTCCACGGAGGCCTCGAGCAAAAGGTTGAACATGAGACAGCTAATATCCACAATAAGGTTAGTGGCAATGGCATACGTAAGATGAGCACGGGACTCATCGATCTCACTCACATGTGAAGTGCAGAGAAAGAGGTCACACACCATATGGTTGAGCACCCGAAACACATCTTTCAGCTCTTTCTGCTTAAAAAGACTCAAAGGACCAGAGGGCTAATTCCCGCCTAAAGATAGGAGAAGCTAGGCTAGAGAATTCAATGTAGGCCCGAAGCGATGAGGGGCATAAGGAAATTTAGTGAGGAGAGGACGATTGATGTGGTGAAAGGTGCAAATATCGAAGATAGAGAAAGTGAGAGATACACCACGCACATACGACATCAATGAACCAACCTCCTTGTCGGGAGTATGAATATTCACATAAAATTCATGAACAAGCTCCTAATAAGCTAACCCGTTACACATAGCGAGACGGGTCCAACCCCACTTAGTGAAGTAAGTATAAATGCATGTCTCAGAAAATTGTTCGAGAATAAGACCATGAGAGACAAACACAGACTGGTAGGCAAACAACCGAGTGTACCGTGCCTCAACCTCGGGCAAAATCTAGAAACTACAGGGGTTGAAGACATTCCCCCTTGACGTGACGATAAGGCACTAGGGGTACTAGAGCGAAGGCGTTTGCTCGAGGAGTGAGAGGCAGACCGTTTACTCAGGGAACCCGAGGGACGGCGAGAAGAAGGGGTTTGGGGCCCCTTCCGTTTTCTAGGTGAAGGGATCATGATGCACACCCAAGCACAAAGAATGGAACCACACCCACATAGATGCACCAGTCCACCAAAGACTGGTCCGAGAAAAACCCAAAACAAAACAAAAAAAACACCAAGAACCCAAACACCGGTAGACGCACTAGTCACCATGACTAGTTCAAGATGAATCTACAGAAAGACTCAACCACTGGACAAATTGAAGACAACTAGTCCTTCGAACAGGGGATTCACACCCCACAAGTGAAAAAACACACCCTTAGAATCGCGATTAATGTTGAAGCAATGAAACCCCAAACCAAAACCCTAGGACAGAAAGAACACATCCAAAACTGACAGAAGAAGAAATGAGGGAAAAGGAAGGACAATTAACTTAGAGACGACCCAAGGAAGGCGACCAAGAAGAAGGAGATGGAGCTCGCTGGATCGAGGAGGAACAGACACCCACAATCGCCAAACGTCGCTGGCTTGAAGAGGGGAAAACGAGGCACTACGAAAAAGACCGAAAGAGAATAGTCGCTGGTGAGATAAACAATGTCGAATAAGTGGACTTCGCAGGAGCGAGGTCCAGCTAGATCCCGCAAGCTCACTTGACAACGAAAACATGACAAAGACACCCCGAACAGCTAGAGGACGCACCTGATCAAGGCCTCAACAATCAACACAGTCAAAATACCACCAATGAAGATAAAGAGGACTTTAAACATAAACAAATTGACATCAAGATAGATCAAGGATCGCAAGCTTGCAAGTCAAGACATTTATGGATAATAAGAACCATACTACCAATTCTAAAATATGATGCCAGTCCATCACAAGACCAATGAGAATATGGACCCTAAAGCAAAATCATGACAGTGCTCAACATGGAAGCTTCCTCTTAGACATTAGTGCACTCAAAGGTAAACCATCATGTCATCCCGATCAAGGTATTCAAATGTGACATTTTTTTTTTAATCACATACTTTTCAGATCAACCTTTGAAGTTCCAACCCTATCTTTCCAGCATAAAATAACAATAGACAATTGAGGGATGGTGGCTTTCACATATGTGAGCATGTAGCCATCTCCTCTCGTCACATAACAATGGTAGCTTCTCACATACTCACTGGTAACCCTTTCCACCCAAACACACATTTTTTTTTTAAAGAAAGGGTATACATGACCAAGGTCAATCAAGGCATTCCTGACCAGAAGAAGCCAGCCATGATGAGGTTCGTAAAATGATCATAAAAGGTCAGATTCCATATTCTAAGAGATCTCAAGAGGACCTCATCAGGTAAACAAGAATTATAAGAATGGCAAGAATCATATATGATGCATGAGTCACAAACACACACTCCAAGATGCACACAAGATTCAACTTATATCATGCTTATGCCTCTAGCCATTCATGAAAGGTGCTTTAAAACGATGATAAAGAGAGCCAAATGCAGATCACAATACAGACACACACACACACACACACATAACACAAAACAAAATAAAAAACAAATAAAAAAAAAACATGAAGACAGGCTTGAGATAAGATGAAGCAAGAATCGTGCTCATTCGTAGAAATTCAAACCTAAGAGTGTCAAGGGGTTTAGTGAAGAGATCAGTAAGTTGTTTCTCAGTGGAAATATGCTCTAGAGAGATGATCTTCTCTTCAACTAATTCACAGATAAAGTGATAGCGAATGTCAATGTGTTTGGTGCAAGAGTGTTGAATAAGATTCTTAGAAATACTAATCACACTCATGTTGTCACAAAATAAGGTTATAACATTCGGTTCATGGCTATAATCACACAACATTTGTTTCATCCATAAAAGTTGAGCACAACAACTTCTAGCAGCTATGTACTCTGCCTCAGCCGTGTACAAAGAGATGGCATTCTGCTTTTTACTATGCCAAACAATAAGGTTATTGCCTATATAAAAGCACCCACCAGAGGTGCTCTTACTATTATCAGCAGACCCTGCTTAATCTGCATTAGTATAGCCTGTAATATCTGCATTAGTGTTCAAGTTAACCCAAATACCATGCCCAATAGTACCATTGACATATTTAATAATTCTTTTAACCACAAACAGGTGTGATTCTTTGGGGCATGCCTAAAAGCGAGCACAAACACCACACTAAAAGCAATGTCAGGTCTACTAGTAGTTAAGTAAAGCAAACTACCAATCATGCTCCTATATAAGGTTTGATTAACATCCTTTCCTGAAGCATCCTTACTAAGCTTAAGACTAGTACTCATGGGAGTCTTAGCATGCTTAGTGTTTTCCAAACCAAATTTCTTTACTAAGTCTTTAGCATATTTGGATTAAGAGATAAAAATCCCTTGGTCCATCTGTTTAACTTGCAACCCTAGGAAGTAATTTAATTCACCCATTATGCTCATTTCAAATTGATTTTTCATATGTTTAGAAAAATTATGAGTAAGCTTTTCAGAAGTAGAACCAAACACAATATCATTCACATAGATTTGAGCAATAAGAATGTGTTTTGATTCTTTCTTTATGAATAAGGTTTTATCAGCTCCCCCGCGAGTGAAACTAGACTCTAGCAAGAAAGTAGTCAATCTCTCATACCAAGCTCGAGGGGCTTGTTTCAACCCATATAATGCTTTCTTGAGCTTGTACACATAGTCAGGATACTTAGGGTCCTCAAAACCTTTGGGTTGTTCAATATAGGCTTCTTCTTGAAGAATACCATTTAGAAAAACACTCTTCACATCCATCTGATGAAGTCTAAAGCCTAGATAACAAGCAATGGCAAGCAAGATGCGAACAAACTCCAACCTTGTAACATGGGCAAAGGTCTTATCAAAGTCTATTCCTTCAATTTGAGTGTATCCTTGTGCTAAAAGTCTTGCCTTATTTCTAGTGATAGTGCCATACTCATCAGATTTGTTCTCAAATATCCATTTAGTACCTATCACATTCACATTATGGGGTCTAAGCACTAGAGTCCAAACATCATTACATACAAATTGACTTAACTCTTCATGCATAGCAGTAACCCAATGCTCATCAGTTAAGGCTTCTTTCACATTTTTTGGTTCAAATGTAGAGGTATAGTATAGGTAGTTTACCTCATTTCTTACCTGACGTCTTGTCTTCATTAGCTCTGTGACGTTTCCAATCACTTGATCCAAAGGATGATTTAGTTTTACTTTGGATGATGGCTCTAGGATGTTGTTAGTTCCATCTTTGGAGTTGTTCAAGAAGGTCACAGCATCATCCGTCTTCTCGTTATTTTCCTTCTCCAAATTTCTAGGAGATACACCATCTTAGTCACAGTCCTCATCAAGTGCAATATTAGTGTGAGCTAAAGAATCATCAATAACCACATTTATCGATTCCATAATAGTAAGAGTACGCAAGTTATAAACATGATAAGCTTTACTATTAATAGAATATCCAAGAAAGATACCTTCATCGTTCCGAGTGTCAAATTTATCCAGATGCTCTCTATCCCTCAGGATATAGCATTTGCTCCCAAACACTCTAAAGTATTTCACATTAGGCTTCTTACCTTTTCACAGTTCATATGGTGTCTATTTTGTACCAATTCTCAGATAGACTCGGTTTGCACTGTAGCATGCGGTATTTACCGCCTCAGCTTAGAACTTTTGTGAAACCTTCTTACTATGAAGCATAACTCGGGCCATTTCCTGGATCACTCTATTTTTCCTCTCCACCACGCCATTCTGTTGTGGTGTCTTTGGAGCAGAGAACTCATGTTTTATGCCCTGCTTATCACAAAAGTTAGCAAACTTAGAATTTTCAAATTTTTTACCATGATTAGTATGTATTCTGCGAATGCATTCGATTTTTGTGTCATTCTCTACCTACACTTTCAGACATAAGGCTTTAAACATAGAGAAAGTGTCAGATTTTTCTCGAATAAAATCAACCCATGTAAACCTAGAAAAATCATCGACAACCACAAAAATATATTTATTTCCTCCAATACTCTTTATCTGAGTAGGACCCATAAGGTCCATATGCACAAGTTCCAAGGGTCTGGATGTAGCAATCTGCTTGACTTTCTTATGTGTAGACTTAATTTGCTTCCCCAATTGGCATGATCCACACACAGTTTGTGGTTCTTCCAAATTTTGGAATTCCACGAATGAGTTCAAAACTGGACAGTCTAAAGAGATCACTAAAGTTAACATGGCCTAGTCTTCGATGCCACAGCTCATTCTCGTTCAGTTTAGCAGAATTACAACTTATACTACTCTCAAAGGTGATCCTATAACAGTTTTCAGGAGTACGCACACCTTTCATCACACAAGTACTCTTTTTATCGAAAATAGAGAATTCAATTTTGAAAAACTGTAGTTGGTGTTGTGCATCACATAACTAACTAATGCTTATGAGATTAGCTTTTAAACCCTCAACTAGCAGAACGTCATCGAGATTTGGTAACACTTGAGGTTTTATATTCCCTTTTCCTACAACTCTGGATGTGCTGCTATCACCAAAGGTTACTAGACCTCCATCACATTTAGTCACAGTGTCAAAATACCCTTTATTTCCACACATGTGCCACGAGCAACCACTGTTTAGGTACCACATATTAGAGTTGTGAGCCTTCAGGTAGTATGGAAAACAAATCCTCTCAGGTTAGTTTTCCTTATCCATACAGTCTTAGGATTAGCACTTGGGTGCTTTGGACGAGACTATTGGATAGGTTTTTTACCTTTTCTTGAGGTATGTTTAGTCACAGATCTTGCCATATAGTTCCTATAGTATTAAAGTCGAGCATGACTTTGAAAATTCTGATTTGTAAAATATCTTTGCTCAGTCAACACACGGGATCTATTAGACATTTGACTATTGTATGATATACCTAGGTTTTGAAAATTTCGAGTTTGGATATATTCCACAGGTAATCCATACAATTGATGACATTGTGGTCTAATTTGACGTCTTATACCACAGTGGTGACAAATAAGGACAACATAAGAAGGATTACCTTGATTTTGCTGAGGATTATACCTTTCTTCGGGAACAAATTTAATGGGCTTGTTGTATTGATGTTGCTTGGCCTTGGATGGTTTAGCCTCGTACATAATACCTCTCGTATCCCATGAATGTTTCTGATTCAAACACATTTTCTCTATCGTGGATGCACTTGTCTTGTACTTCTTGAAGGTCAGATTAGATTTAGCCAGATCGTCCTCGAGTTTCTAAATTTTTTCTCAAATGTATCCTTCTCAAGAAATTTTACTTTGTCTGATAGGGTTGCTCGATGTTTCCTCAACTGACTTATTTCGGTTTGAGCATCATCATTCACCTTTTTTAAGGAATCAACCTCTTCTAGAGCCTTTTTCAACTTCTTACCCAATTTGACATTCACATTGGTAAGTTTGTAAGATTGCTTGTACAACTGATCGTAAACTCGTTGCAGTTCACTTTTATCTTCATCATCTGATTCATCCTCATTTTTTTTTGAGAGATCCCACTGTACCATTCGATTCCTCAGATTTTTCCAATTTAGATATTTTAGAAGGAGTCTCAACTGCCCCTGAGGCTACTGCCATGAATGCCGTGAAATTTTCAAACTCATCATCACTTTTCGGCTCCTCTTCCTTCTCGAAATCACTCCAAGTAACTGTCAAAACTCTGCTTCCTTTATTTTTCTTTTTGTTAGGACAATCTGTAGCAATATGCCCAAAATCATGACATTTGAAGCATTGTTTTTTACTAAACTTTTTACATGATTTCCTCACAAACTTTAGTTTGTCAAAAGGTTTTCCTTTAAATTTATCAACTGAGGAAGGTTGATCTTGTTGTCGTTTGTTGAAATTTTTTTTAAACTTTTTGACAAACAAGGCCATCTCCTCAATATCCATTTCCTATTCACTATCATCAGCCTCATTAGATTTTTCTTTAATGGAACTTAAGGCAATGCCTTTATTCTTTCTCGGCTAATGAAGATTTGCCTCAAAAGTTTGCAAGGATCCTACTAAGTCCTCTACCCTCATGGCATCAACATCCCTACTCTTCTCTATGGCCGTAACCTTGGCTTGAAATCTCTCGGGTAAAAACCTTAGAATTTTTTGAACAATTTTTGATGGAGAGATTTGTTCACCAAGGTTGAAACTTGAGTTGACGATGTCACTTAGTTTAAAATAAAATTGATCAAACATTTTATTGTCTTCCATTCTCAGGGTTTCAAAAGCAATTGTTAATCGCTGGAGCTTAGCAATTTTTACAGTAGTTGTACCCTCATGGGTAATCTATAAAATGTCCCAAGCCGCTTTAGCGAGTTCATAGTGAGATATTCAACGAAATTCCTCAGCTGTGACCTCGTTAAAGATGGCATTAATAGCTTTATTGTTCCATCCATAGTCCTCAAAATCAACCCTATCCCAAGCTATAATTGCTTTAGAGGTAATCACTTCATTGGTTGTGACTGTGGGTGAAGTCCAATCATTAACAACAACCTGCCATACACGTTCATCTAAAGATTTAAGAAAAACTCTCATTTTGGCTTTCCAGTAGGGATAGTTGGTCCCATCAAGCAAGGGCGATCGAGAGGTGGAGCTACCTTCCTTTGCCAATCCATAAACATAGGCAATCAGGACCTCACTCTTTAGAAAATCACAAATGATTTTGAGTGTCCTGCTCTGATATGAATTGAAAAAGTAGCCTTTGTCTATGTTTTGTCTGAGAAGCTAAACCCTACAATATTGGTTCAATATGTTATGGCAATGAGCAATATTGTACTTACCAAGTCACAAGAGAAAGCAAACTATTCAATCAGGAACACATCAGATTTTTGCCATGGAAACCCTTCAATGGGAGAAAAACCACGTGTCCCCTTTGCCGGACAAAGATCATGCACTATATCTCATTGTTCAAACGATTACAAGACTCTTCACAATCAAAACCTATCAACTCCATAATCTAATGATTTTCTTGAACTTGCTTGTATCCACGATTCACCGTCTCCGTGCTTGACCACCGTTCAGATCCCCTTAAAACGGATTTCACGTCTTGAAGTTCATCAAGACCCTTGATTTCTTTACCTGGATTGAAGAAGATTGTTGCTAAGATTTGTTTATGAATTTCTAGGAAGGATAGGAAGACTTCTCTCTAGGAGTTTTTGATAGTGGCAGCTCATATAACGTTTAGGGAAGTGTGCTGGGCTTTAAATAAGGATAAAAACCCTAGTGGCGTGATTCCCTAGAAATTTGATTTCATTCAGCTTGCTCCCGCGAGGATCCTACGAAGTGTTTCTCGCTCCTGCGAGCTTCCAGCGAGCTCAATCCCAGATTTGATGTGCTCACTGTTTTTGCCATTGAACTCCCACGACATCCAGCAACGGTCCTACGAGATTCTGACCAATTCGCATGCTCACTGGTTTTACCTTTGAGCTCCCGCGACATCCCGCGAACATCCCGCGGGCTCAATATTTTGCAACCAATACACTGCGTTTACTCTTGAGATCCCTCAAATTCCATCGACATCTCTCGAAGTCTCCTACAATAGCCAAAAACTGTCGTACAAGTCTCTCTTAGCCTGAGCTTGCACAAATAAGCATGAAATTTCTTACGAATGCTCGTGATTGATAATTCAAGTCTCCAAAATACACCAAACAAGAAGTGCCACGAAATTTAGCCAATTACCTAAACTTACAGGCAACATTGAAATGTCTGGCTATTTATTAAATACATGTAGAATGCCTGAGATCATTCATGATCATGCATTATCAATTGCCAAAGAAGAATACTTTTGTAGTGCAAATTTTCGTTATGGACCATTTTGTGCTGGGCTTAAGTATGTATCATTTTATGATTTTGATTTTTCAGGTGAAATGGTCACAAAGTCATTCTTCAAACAAAAGGATTTTGCTTTGAAGTGTTGCCAGATTCCATTGGTGGATTGAAGCATGAGTCACTGAAATCAAGCACACAGAGATACTTGAACCTCGTGATACATCTGTGAGCAAAGCCTTCACCACCGGCTCCCACCCCTTGAAATGGAAAGAGAACAGTCCATAGATCCTTTAGTTTGATTAACTTTGTGACCATCAAAATCACGAAATGATACATGCTTAACCCTGCCGTAACAATCAACATTCTTTCTTCACCATCGATACTACAAGATCATTAACAATATGAGGCATTCTACAAGTATTTAATAAATTGCCATCTTTTTCAACCTTGTCTAAGAAAAATATCGAACATAATTGGTCCAAATATCCAGCGGCGGTATCCTCTTCCAACCCATGGTTTAGGCCAGAAGATTGACTGATCAGCCCCTGCGCCATCCACTACTGGATCAACTTATCAACTTCGATTTCATGGTTCTTTGGAAAGATTGAACAATATATGAAACAGCATTTCAATTCAACAGTTAATGGGTCGTAGCTTAATCTTAATAAGAAAAAACACTTCATGTTTGTTTTGCTCCAACTCCGATGGCTCAATATCTTTCAGGTACAACCAGTCATTTCCTTCGGTCTTTCAGAAAAGTGAGCTGCCTAGGCTGCAACAGGATATCCTTTGCAATTTTTTTGCAATATCCTTTCCAATTTCTAACAGGTTTACATGTTGTTGGTTCCCCTAGTTTTGCACGACCTGCCCATTTCAAAAACAATTCGCGGCAATCCTCAACTGAAAGACTCCCTAAACTGTGCCCAAAGTTGAAGCTATGATCTTACTTCCATCGGTATCACCTCTTAAGAACTTACTGAACTTAACCCAATCAGGATTATCACATTTACATACATCGTCCAAGGCGAGTAAAAATCTTCTGCCATGCAATTTATCTCATATGATGCTCCGTAACTCAGTCATGGTGAAGTCGCCACTAGGAGAATGGGAATTAGTAGTACTGATGCACCGAATAGTGTTTTGCACCAGGCGTTTAACATTAAATGCTTTTCTACTTTCATCCACATCCTCAACTCAAAATGCCTAAATGCTCTTTCATCATACACCAATTTTAATAGTCTGGTCTTACCAACAGCTCAAAGGCCAACAATGGGGATGACAGGTAAAATCTCATCATCAACATTAGTACTATCCAAGGTGGTCCTTAGAATTTGTAAAATCCTTTCTTGGTCTCTGGCCTTTCCAACAAAGTCTGACCCAGTTGCCCCGGAGGAGGCTGACCGACTAATTATGCTTTGGGTTTTTCTATCCTCTTGATTGATCAGATGAGCTATCATAGTCCTATCATCTGCAATCGCGTCTAACGTCTTTCTGATCTTTTTTATTTTACGACTCATACTATACTGGAATATAAGTGGGTTTGAGCATGAAAAGAAAGTTGGATACCTTTACTCTAATACTACAATCATTCACCACTTGACGCAGCAAAACTTGGTACCTGAATTCATTCAGCAAGTCACTTGCTTCATAGAAAGCATCTTGGAGTCTTTTCAACCATATCGTTATCACACAATCTTTCATCCCTGGTTCTCCTCAGCATCCAACAGCAACGCCTTGATGATGGACCAGGTGCCCTCAAGTCTTTTCAGCTCATCCTCGACACCCCATGCCAAGCCAACCTTCAGGAGACCGAGGAAGCTTACCATCCCTAGAACTCTCTCCGCAAGGTTGATGAAGAGCATTGTTTCAGCCATGTTCTTGAACAAGAGTAAGAAAGATTGGGCACTGGCAATGGTAAAAGTACAGGGGCGCTAAACAAACAAAGGAGCAAGAGCAACTTGGAGAGTTGGAGAATGGAGACTGGTGGGTCAATTACCTTTATTAGAGTTGGACATTAATGTAGTGGTTGTACCAGCCTTTCTTGCTCACATTTATCATATCACCTTTATTAGAATCGTTGGTTGGCTGGCTGTTTGCCCAAGTGCTTACATTCACTTTCAGCCAAAGCTGAAAATGTGATACTTTTTCTTTTTACTGTGTATTGTTGATACAATTTATTTCTGTGTATTGTTGACGCAATAATGTATCAAATGAAAACCTAATTTATTTATGTATTTGTTTTTCTCTCTGATGATCTGCTTGCAAATTGTTTGACGAAATATCTATGATAAATAATTAGGATTGTAGTGTGCTGTGGTTGGTGATATAAGATTGAGATACTCCCCAATCTCCATTTCCGTCAAAGAAGTAATAGAAAGATGATCACTTAACAACTCCTCAATCTCTCTCTCTCTCTCTCTCTCTCTCTCTCTCTCTTAATGATGACAATAATGTAGCTAGATCTAGAGATTTAAAGCCCTAATTTTCGAATTCGAAGTGTTTTTAATGCAAATATATAGTGGTGGATTTCAAATGGGAATTGGGAAGAGGCACTAACTCAACAATTATTGAAATTTCTATTCAAATCCGGATCAGGGGAGCAAGATTCTTTCCTGTGGGGTTTACGAATGGCTCCATTATCTTCCCTCGTACAAAGAGTTTGAACTTTGAAACCAAAGAGGGGGGGAAAAAAAAAACTCAGATTACTGATGTTGATGTCGGTCAGCACATGGCTGTGAAGAGTTGAAATAGAAATTTGAATAAGGAATCATTTTTTATTACGTTTTTGTTATTAGTGTGTTTGACACCAAATATGAGCTTTCTATTTCGTCACAATAATTTGAATAAGGAATATTTATTATGATGAATATTTGAGACAATATTTGGTAACAAATATTAAACCACATGAGGGCAGCAAACTATTGTGACAAAATATATTTTGTCACAATAATTGATTAATAACTATCTTGACGAATGACATTTTTGTCACAATTACTGAATGGTAATACACATATTGCTACAAAAAAAAAAATGTTTTGTCACCATTTGTGTATGTCTTGTGACAAACATTACTTTGTAGCAATTAGTGAGCCTACTATGGCAAACTGTTTTGTCATTATATGTTCCAGTTGAATATTTAAGGTTACGGAAGTTTAGTGATGACCATATTGTATAACTAAAGTTAACCACACCATCTGTGACAGAAAAAATCTGTCATAATAAAAAAAAACCTATTGTGACAAGGTGTTTTTTTCACTTTTTGTACAAACTAAACCTTTTGGTGACAAAACCACTTGTAGCAATAAGGGTTACTTACTGTGACGAATTATTTCAACACTAATTTTAAAAACAAAACCTTATTGTGACAAATTTATTGGGATGAAATAATTTTGTAATAAAATGTAGGTTCCCGCCATCACAAACACTTCCCGCCATAGTATTTGCGACAAATTATTGTGACAAAATTTATTTTGTCACAAATATGATTTATGGTGACAAACTATTGTGACAACATTATAGTTTGTCACAATTTTAATAGTCATTGTGACAAAATCATTTTTTGTCACATTAACTGTACTTTTTGTGACAAATTTCTGTTCATCACAATAAATTTCGTGGCAATATCTATAATTTGTTGTAGTGAAGAGGGAGAAGAATTCATGTTGTAACACACAAATTTCAAGTCCGAAATTCAAGACAAGAAAATGTAGTAACAAATTGATTTTGATATATATATATTTGAAGGATTGGAGTAAAATCTCTGTTACAATTTCTAATGAAAAAAATAACTCTTTGATTCTTCAATTCGATGGTAGATTCAAGGGCTTACAACTAGATCTCGAATTTGGGTAGCAAGACCTTCTTCAATATTGAATAAAGAAGATGCCTTGAATGAGAGTTTTTTGGGCTTCAGAAGCTTCCATCCGTCGGAGCTCCAGTGTCTTCAAACTTATTTGCTTTTCTCTGGGTGGTCACCTCTATTTACAGGAGAGTATGGAGAGTCTCTTGATAACTTTATATCTCTTTAAGATAATTACCACTATTTATTCCAGAGATAACAATAAATAAAGATAATTAATATTTTAAAATAATTATCTCTATTTATCTCCAAAATAAGTAAAGATAATCAATCTTTTGAGATAATTATCTCTATTTATTAATAAATAAAGATAACAAATACTTTGGGATAATTGTCTCTCTTTATTAATAAATGAAAATAATCGATGCTTTAATTGGAAGATAATGAATTACACATGTCCAAATTTAATTAAAAGACATGTTTGTCTTTTCTCCTTGCAAGTCCCACACAATAAAATGACATAATTTAATTAGACAAAGACTTGATGGCATAATTTGACAAATGACGGCATTTGATTTGACAATCAATGAAATTTTGAATCCTGTGAGACACGTGCCAATAGTTAATTGGCCAACTTTTGCATTTATTTACACCTTAATTTGATTGGTGTCAATTTTTTATTTGTCAAAATTTGCTTGTCTACAAATGCCCCATCGAAGCCTGATCACATACACATTGCAACAGTGTCAAAAGTGAGCGGGTCTCAAAAATTAGATCTTTTGTAGTCAGCTTAATTTTCTGCACAATTTTTATCATTAATTTTTTTTAATGCAAATCTGCAAAAGAAAAAAAAATCATGGCAGTTTTAATTTGCCGGAGCATTTCAACCGAGTCTCGATTTGCAGAAATTGCATGAGATTGAAATTTATCTTCAACACTGGAGTGACTTGCGGTTTCCAAATGTAACAAAAGAGAAGAAGTTATCATAATAATAAGAGGATAAGCACTTATCAAAGATCAGATTGATCAGAACTTATCAGGAGAGTAGAAGGATTAGAACTTCATCAGAAATTGCAATCATAGTCGTAATAGGACTAATACTTCACTGTCTATGAAAGAATTAAAGCTTCCCAGATTCTACACAATTGATTCGGCGATCCAACAACGCGGAATCAGCAAAGTTTGGACTCCTCAAAGCCTAAGTGATGGACTTTATTGCGCATAAGAGTTCTAGGAGTAGGGAATATTACTATATTTTAAGAGCTCTAGTAGTAGATTTTTTTCACAATTACAAGTTGCTGCAGATCGAAAAGTAGCAGGAAGTGAGCCCTCTGGTGCGTTTCTTTAATCTCTCTTCTTTATTTATATTGCATTGCTATTCACCTATCTACTCATTGTACGCATCACATCCTTCACATATCATGAATTCCTTTTGTCGCCATATGTTGCTTTTGTAACACGGCGGGTGACATCCATCATATAGCATAGGGCTATTGTGTTAAACTATTTTGTCAAGCATGAATAGCCTCCTTCGCTGTTGCACACAATCACATTATCATTTATTAAATATCACGCGTAGGGCGTTTGTCATCTAATTTAAAAGTTTAAGTTATTAGGTAGTGTTGTCTATCCTCCTAATATGGCCTAAAATCTCCATCCTTTTATCCGATATGAGATCGTGACATACTTCCCCATCCGAATCTGTGAGGCCCTCGTCGCGGATTAGACTACCCTACCTACTTTACTTGAGCGCTTGACGTAGAATTTGATAAGGAATTAGACTACTCTGATACCACTTATCAAGGGCCGGATACTTGTTATTCAACCAAAAAATTTAAGTTATTAGATAGTACTACCTACTCCTCTTATATTGGCCAAGGCCTCCTTTCATCTATCCGATATGAAATTGTGACACAAAGAAACAAATTTCTTGAAGTCTGCTCCCCTTATATTGGCCAATGCCTCCCTCCTTCTATCTGATGTAAAATTGTGACACAAAGAAACAAATTTCTTGAATCTGCATGATTACTGACGCAGCCTTTATTCATTATTCAATGCATAATATCACACTTAGGAATGTGATATAATTTTCTTTTGAAATAACAAGTCTCTGCTGCGCATGTGACTTGTAAACGAAAGCAACCTTTTTCTCATGCATGATGACGAGTACTATTTATGTTTTTACTTGGCACTTTGCATAAGTTAGAGAGTGACATCAAAGACCAATTTGAGCATTCTCGAGTCCAATAGACGCTTGCATTCATCTATTTTGTCAAAAGAAAATTTTAATCACCTTATCATTGTTTCATATCTTCTCATCACCGTATATTTATTTTGTGCAGAATCTCATGTTGGAATTTGCGCTTCCCGCATGATATGTCAAAAGGCTTCTAAGGTTTCTGTCGCGCTTAAATTTTTCGCGCTCGATAAATACACACACAAGTAAAAAAAATGCTGTACTCTCTCGTTAGAACTCACCTTCCTAAAAGAATGAGTGCGACTAGGTTTGAATTGAAAGTAGATTTGAACAAAGGGATTTTGAAAAAGATTTAGAATCGCCACCTAACTTAATTAAGGTGAGTTAGGTCACCTAAAATCTAAGTATAATCCGAAAACTAAACTTAAGGTTTTTGGAAAACGATTTTGAAAATATCTCCTCAAGAGAGGGTTTTTAAGAAAACAGGTTGTTTGGCAATCTTTGAAAAATATATAGCCCTTTTTGAAAAATAACTCCTTTTGGTCTTTGAAATCAGTGATCCTAGGTTCGGAGGTTGGTAACGTGTAGGGAAAACGCACTAAGCCATCACCCTACCCCGCCCTTTCGGTACCTACATGTCAATCTACCATAGATTCACCTATGAGAGTCTTCAACTAACTATTGTTCAATCCTATCCACTTTGAAAAACAATGTTTGAAAAGAAACTAACATGATGCATGATATGCAAGTGCAAGCAAAGAGAGTTAGAAAATAGATTTAGAAAGGAGTTGATTTGATTTGAAAAGATAGAGATAGAAATTTGAATTTGGAAAGAATGTTTTAGAAATTGAAAATAAAGATTTGGAAATAGAAATTTGGAGTTGGAAGTTTGAAAATAGATTGGAGATTTGGAAAGATTATGGAATTTGAGATTTGGAAAATGTGAAGGAATTTGAAATTTGAAAGAAATTGTGACCGCACCCAAGAGGGTTGCCTACGTATCCTTTTGGAGGAATCAGGTCAGTCGTAGTTCGGATAAGAGTCCGATTAAAAATAGAAGAGTAGATTTGAAGAAGGAGATTGAATTAGAAATTGGATTGAAAGATTGAGAGATTGAACTTTGATTGGAAGATTTAAAAAGACTTGACTTTGAAAAACTTGGTTTTAGGAAACCTAGACTTAGAAATTTAAAAAAAGAGGATTGGACTTGACTTGGAAAGATTTTCGAAAAGAATTGACTCAAACGTTGGACTTGGAAGATTTGGAAAGATTGGATTTAGGAAATGTTCGTTTTAGGAAAGGTTCGATTTAGAAAAGTTTCGAATTAGAAAAGGTCCGATTTAAGAAAGTTTCGAATTACGAAAGTTTTGAATTAAGAAAGTTTGAACTTAGGAAAGTTTTGAATTAAGAAAGTTTTCGGAATTTGGAATGTTTTGGAAGTTTTGAAAGTTGGAAAGTTTCGTTTTAAGAAAGGTTTTGAAATAGGAAAGTGTTGAATTTAGAAATGTTTCGAATTAGGAAAGTTTAGTTTAAGAAAGGTTTAGAATTCGAAAGGTTTCAAGTTAAGAAAGTTTTGAATTTGGAAAGCTTACAATTTTAGAAAGATTTTAAATTAGGAAAGATTTGAATTTAGAAAGCTTCAAGAATTTTTGGAAGATTCAAAATTTGAGTTTTCGAAAGTTTTGAAAATCTAGATTTGGGGGTTAAAGTTTGGGAAGGATGTGGAATTAAGAAAGATTGGAATGAGGAAGGGTTTAGAGTTTAAAAGATTTGAAGTTTAGGAAAGTTTAGAACTTAGAAAATTTTGGAGTTTGAAAGTTTCGAATTTAGAAAGTTTAGGATTTAGAAAGCTTTTAAAGTTTGAGTTTTAGAAAACCTTGAGATTAGGAAAGGTTGAATTTAGGAAAGATTTGAAAACTTGGATTTGGAAAGTTAAGATTTGGAAAGGGGTAGAATTAGGAAAGGGTTGAATTAGAAAAGATGTGGAAGTTGAGTTTTAAAATTTAGGAAAGAACTTTATGTTCAAGTTTTAGAAACTTAAGACTTAGGAAAGGAGAAGTTTAGGAAGGAGTTGAATTAGGAAAGATTTGGATTAGGAAGGGATTGGATTTTGTTGTTTAAAGGGAAGGTTTGATTTTGTTTTCAAAAACGGAGGATGGGATCTAGTTTCCTAAATAGGAAGATTGGATTTGGTTTCCTAAAGGGAAGATAAGATTTGACAAGGATTTGGAAAAGGGAAGTTTCTAGAAACCCTAGATTTGGAAAATTATAATTTTGACGTAGAAAAGAGGTTTTGAAAATTCGTATAGTTTGGATGTAGAAAACAAGAGGTTTTGGAAACTTAGGTTTTAAGGCAAGTTTGAAAACCATGTTTTTGGAAAGAGAATTAGGGTTTCCTAATGGTGGGTTCTAGGGCTTGACTTGGGCACTAAAGAAAGAGTTTTTAGAAAGTGCGTTTTTGGAAATGAAGATTTTAGAAGGAAAATCCTAGAAAAGAGTTTTTAGAAGGGAGATTTTGGAAAGAGAGTTTTTGAAAAGATTTTTGGAGAGAGTTTTTCTAGGAAAGAGACTTAGGGAACGTTTTTGGAAAGTGGACTTTGAAGAGAGCGTTTTGGAAAGGAATTGAAAAAGGGAGTTTGGAAAAATAGATTTTTGGAGGGAGTTTTTTGAAAAAAAAATTTGGAAAGAAGAGTTTTTGGAAAGCATGTTAGAAAAAGAGATTTTTAGAAAGAGAGACTTTTTGAAAAGAAAGTTTTTAGAAGGTATAAAAATGTCTCACTTTCCTAAAGCGATTCTAACCATAAGAAGGTTAGAACCACTTTAAGAAAGTGGTTTTGAAAACAATAAGATTTGAAAATATGGACCATATTGATCACTTTGAATGTAACACTTTCCTAAAGCAACCCTAGCCATGAAAAAGCTAGAATCACCTTAGGATTGTGATTTTGAAAACATGTTTTGAAAAAGGAGATTTTGATGCAATTTTGAAAACAAGTTTAATGCAAGTTTTGAAAACGAGTTTGAAAACGGTTTTTGGAAGATGCAAGATCATGATATGCACAATGCAAGTTTGAGGTCGTGAACATACAAAGTTAAGGCTTCACCACATAATCAAGGAGGCCGAACCCACGTGATCTTCGGTTAGCCTAAAGGAAAGCCTTCGACACGGTGACCCTTCGATAGTCTAATCCTACACATGGACCGGGAGTCCCTTTGTTTCAAGCATGCAAAGAGAGGGGGGGGGGGGGAAAGAGATGGGGGATTAAAATAGAGAAAACCCAAGTGGGTTAGGAGAGAGAAGAGGGAGGGGGAAGTGCAGAAACGTAAAATGAAAGCCTACCTTGTGTCTTGTTTATTTTGCACGCCTTGCTTGTCTTCGGTCTTCGTCTTGATCTTCGTCTTTAATCTTCAAGAGTTGTTTTCAATCTTCAAACTTCAGATTGCAGCTTTTCAAGTCTTCAAAGAAGGGTTGGAGGCTAGTGTATAAGTGTATGAGGGTGTGGATGAGTGTATAGAAGGCTAGGGTTTAGTGTATGGTGGCTAGGGTTTGGAAAACCTAGGGAGGCTAGGGTTGAGGAATTGTTCGAGCTCTGTATATTGAATATTGGTGTTTTTAGACTAAGTTTGCGGACCCCTTTCACGCTAGAAGAGGCTCTGTATTCATAGAGATTGGACAAACCTGGTGCCTGTTGCAGTGGCGCCAGGCCAAACATTACACTGGCGCCACTAGGAGTAGCGCCAGGCTATTTTTTGACTTGGCGCCACTAGTAGTGGCGCCAGCCATTTAGGAAATGTTTATGGTCGGCAAGCAATGAATCTTTGACTAGATTTGGGCGCCTGTACTAGTGGCTACCATGCAATTTTTAGCCTGGCTTCACTATGAGTGACTTCGGAAAGTTCGGGAAGGAGTTTAGAAGACTGGGAATGACCTGGAAGGCCAAAAAAGAGCAGGAACACTTAATATAGTGTCCCAGAGGTATTTGACTTGAAAAATGAGGACAAGATGTGCCGGAAGGGTTGACCGGGCTATTAGGGGCAAAATGGTCAATCGGGTTGGAAAGCCGCCGGGACGAACTTGGACTGTCCCAGAAGAAGACTCGAGGTTTGGAATCATTATTCAGAATGTTCCCAAAGGTTGCCGGTTTGATACCCAGAGCAGGTGTGGTCAGAAAAGGCGACCGGCCCTCTAGGGGCAAAATGGTCATTTTGCACCGGGTTTACCGGAACTGACTCGGAATGATCCAAAAACCTAAAGAAAGGTTGAGAGTACTATAAAAAGCATTCTTAGGAGTTTACCGGTTTGATACCCAGAGCCGATGTGATCGAAAAAGGAGACTGGCTCACCAGGGGCAAAATGGTCATTTTGTACCGGGTTGGCCGGAACTGGTTCGGAATGATCCGAAAGGATAAAGAAAGGTTGAGGACACTATAAAATGTATTCTCAAAAAGTTACCGGCTTGATACCCAAAGCCGGTGTGGTTCCCGGGGCGTTCGGATGCCTAGAGACAAAATGGTCATTTAGCTTTAAGTGGGCCCTACGGGCCCGGGAAGCGACTGGTGGACTAAATTCAAGGTAAAATGGCGGGCTTAGAGTCTAAATATGCATGTGATGTGTGAAAGTGAGCTTGGTCAGCTCGGAGATTGCCAAGCGGGCAAAAATGGGGTGCTTACAGCCTCATAGTGTTTGACGCACATCCGATGCACATGTATCCCTCATTCTTTTTTTATATATTTATTTATTCTTCTCTTTTTTTTCTTAGCATGAGTTTGACGTAAAACAATGCATAATTTGGACCAGTGATAAGCTGAGTCTTCAATTGAGAGCTTCAGTCTTAAACTTTTGACTTTGCTTAGGGTCTCAATTTCAGATTTTAAGTTTTACTTGGGCTTCACTTGGGTCTCAATTTTAGACCTTTAGTTTTCACTTGGACTTTATTTGTGTCTCAATTTTAGACCTTCGGCTTTGCTTTAGGTGTCAATTTTAGACCTTGAGCTTTCACTTGGGCTTCACTTGGGTCTCGATTTCAAACCTTGGGCGTTGCTATGGGTCTGAATTTCAGACATTGAGCCTTACTTGGTGTCTTTTGGGTTTTGATTTCAGACCTTTGGCCTTGCTTTGGGTCTCAATTTTAGACTTTGAGTTTTACTTAGGCTTTGCTTTGGGTCTCGATTTCAAACATTGAGCTTTTACTTGGATTTCATTTGGATCTCGATTTTAGACCTTTGGCCTTGTTTTGGGTCTCAATTTTAGACCTTGGGCTTTACTTGGGTTTTACTTTGGGTCTTGATTTCATACCATGGTTTACTTCAAAGACTACTCTGTTCAAGGAAGAAAAATTGTCACCATCTGTAGTGAAGAAGAGAGCCTTTGACGATAGTCTTAGACTTGCCTGTCTTAGACCCAGTCATTGGCGCTCTTTCCCCAAGTTAGTCTTCTTCCATTGATCCACGCCATTTGGAGTGATGGTATGCTATACTGACAAGGGAGCTGCTCGACTGTAACAATTTTGTCTTTATTCCTACAAAAGCTTCATTCCTATTATCTTCAATTCATTCTGAAGATACTGGCTCCGATCGGTTTTCATTACTTGGCAATTGGGTTCATTGTGGAAAGGCTACTTGGGACACTTCTCTTGCCAACTTTGGTCAGTTCTCTTACATTCCTAGATATTAAGAATGGCTTGAAGATGCACTCAGTCGAAATAAGAAAGCTCTTCATGATGCAAGGATGTA
This sequence comes from Euryodendron excelsum, assembly GCA_033060915.1. Classification (NCBI taxonomy): domain Eukaryota; kingdom Viridiplantae; phylum Streptophyta; class Magnoliopsida; order Ericales; family Pentaphylacaceae; genus Euryodendron; species Euryodendron excelsum. The sequence continues at coordinate 7,830,029 of CM065392.1, read as the reverse complement.
TGACACCGTTTATGTTTCTTTATTCACATACGATCGTGATGAGAATCTTCTTCAATCTTTCTGTGAACTATTGTGCCCTCGCCGAAGTCCCATTTTTTCTCTCTTTTTTCTTAGTTTTTATTATAAAATAACGTGTTTTTTGAGTCGTTTGGGTACTAAAACCCCCAAATTAGTTCAGAACTTCGTCAAACTCAACACGTAGTAAGATTTAGGCACGAGTGAGATGTGGAAACAAATGGCACGATCGCCAAAGTCCTGGTTTGAGAGATGTAAAAAATTTTTCCTCTCTTTTTCCTTGGCTTTTTTTTTATTTTATAGAAAATAATGTGTTTTTCGAGCCGTTTGGGTATTAAAACCCCCAAACCAGCTCGAAACTCTGTCAAACTCGACACGTAATAAGATTTAGGCACGAGTAACATGTGAAAACAAACGGCACGATTACTAGAGTCCCAGTTTTAGAGAAGTAACACTTTTTTCCTTTCTTTTGCCTTAGCTTTTTTTTAGAAATACTGTTTTCGGTACTTGTATTAATTATGTATAACTTTTTCAATTTATGATTTTAAAATATTATATTTATTATTATAGGAAGGAGTAAAGGTTTCTTTACTTTATTTTGGTATTCCAAAACTCGAATTAGTGAAAGGAGTTCTCAATAGCACAAATCCGTTGATCGAAATTGATGGAGAACTATTGGGTCCAAATTACTGTAAAGTTTTTATTCAAAATGCTCGAAAAGTACTTTATTAGAACAACCTCGCAAAGGCAGTACAACTGTTAGAGAATCTGTTGACCGACATGCAGTTTAGCGTTCTCGCGATGTAAATTACATATTTATTTCAATAAGCCCTTATATTGCATGCATATCTATTAATTTTATTTATTGTGTTATTATCATATATAATATTTTTATGTTTTTTTCTTTTCAGGTTATTCATAAAGAATAAGTGGATGGTATTTTTGTACTGACTTATTTTGTAATAGACTAAAAACTCTCTTTCATTGTATGAATTCTGGATTTATGTTGTTCTTTTTGAAAGAGGCTATCCATGTATGTACTTTGGTTTTGTTTTGGATTTTGGTTGAAGACAGTCTTATTTGTTTGGATGTATATATTAAAATAAGATATTAATTTTGTTAAGTATTTATTTAAGCATTTTGGTTTTAGTGAATATTTGAATTTGGTAGTTTTGATCATATTAAATATACATTTTATCAGGATAAATAATAAGTTACAAAAATCATTTCTAATATGAGCCAATAAATTTTTTTTTATTTAAAAAAGTATTTGCCACAGGAGGAATCGTCACAAATTGTGCTGTCATTTGAAATAATTGATTTACAAATAGTCTTAGCGACAGCATTCACTGTCACAAATAGTGGTGTTATTTTTAAAAGTTTATTACATAAAATCGTATTACCGATGTCAATCTAAACCGTCGCTAATAGTTATTACCGACCGCAATCTGACCCGTCGCAAATGGTTATCATCGATGGCAATGCACTGTCGCTAATAAAATTACTCTCGTCAGCCACTATTTAGAACGGCACTGAGCCGTTGCAAAAGGTGCCTTTTCTTGTAGTGACCAAAATATAGTTCCGTAACTCTATATACACCAGCTAGTCGGTTGGTTTCTTCTGGTGCAATTGTTTCTACCAAATTCTTGAACAAGAGGAAGACAGATTGGGCGATGGTTATGGTAAAAGTACAGGTGCGCTAAGTGTATTTAACCGAAAAAAAAAACTTTGAAAAAAAGTCAAAAAGCCATCTTTTAAGCCAAATATACCACGAAGAAACCTTGCGGAAGTTGCCATTCATCATAAACAAACAATGGAGCAAGAGCAACTTGGAGAGTTGGGAGACTGAAGACTGGTGGGTCAATCACCTTTATTAGAGCTAGACAATGTAGTGGTTGTACCAGCCTTTCTTGCTCACATGATCACATCACCTTTATTAGAATGGTTGGCTTGCTGTTTGCCCAAGTGCATTACATTCACTTTCAGCACAAAGCTGAAAATGTTAATACTTTTACTTTTTCTTTTCATGTTTATTGTTGATACAATGTATCGAGTGAAAAACTAGTTTTACCTTTTTTTTTTCCTTTCCTTCGTGATAACATGCTTACAAGTTTGATGAAATGTCTATGATAAATAAGTAGCATTGTAGTGTGTGGTGTTTGGTGATATATTATGACCAACAAACTTCTAGGTATTGGAAGCCACTCTGTGAGTTAGAGACTTGATTTGTGTTTAACATATCATGTTGTTTAATTGCCCAGTCTCCCCACTAACTCTTTAGAATGCCGTTATGTAAATTATGCCCTCCATCATTAGCCGGAAAAATTAAGGCTTCCAAATTCTGACTATGGAATGGTTTTCTTTTTTCCTTTTTTCTTTTCTGTGCAATGGGAATAGCTCTTTTATATATCAGGACAAGTACCATTAAAAGTTGGTGTTACATCTTTAAAAAAAAAAAAAAATAATAATAATAATAATCAATTCTCATAACATATACTTACTAAACAACCTCAATGAACTATTCTGTGAGTCATTGGAAATTGTCTGCATAAATCCAAATACCATCACATGTGAAATCACTTAATAATACTCAAACACAGGATATAGTATGAATTAGTTTGCTCAACCAGAGCTAAAAAAAAAAAAAACATAACTAAAATTTGAACTATCCACGATAAAATATAATGCAGCATTCAGCTTATCTTTGGCACAACACTTATGAGTGCGAGTAGGGCAAGCCAGTGAAAAATATAGCTTATCTTCAGCAAAGAACATAACTAAAATATATTACGGTAACTATATATACACCTAATATCTAGAACCATTAGGATAGTAATAAATTCTCTCGTTTAGAATGCCCAAGGGAAAAGAGACCATACACATAATCATTTTTCATATCAAAATAACAAAGAAAAAAAAGGAAGTAAATGAACATTTCTGCATTTGAGCAGAAGGGGAAAAACGAGAAATTAATTGCAATACAAAGAGAATGAATAAGACTTATGGTCAGTCTCCCTCCTGGAAGACACCTTTATAGAAAAGGAAATTTTTTTTCTTTTCTCATTTCCTTCATTTTGTAGCACAGCAGATAGACGAAGAACGAGACCTTTTCAGGGTGTTGTGGCCACATTGATAGAACCATTTCCAGTATCAAGTTTTCCCAAATGGAATCATATGTTTGCATGCAAATGTAGGCAATTACAAGTAGTTGACAATTCGGAACACATTCAGCAGGCCATTTAGTGTAATATGAGTTAAAGAAAGCCAAGGAGGCAGAGAGATACATTAATCCAGAGTCATTTAGGAACAGAATAGTTATACAACAATAGTGATGAGAAACACCAAGTTCAGATAAAGCATATACCACAAGAACACTACATGTCTCAAGATAACATTCTCAACATATTAAACTACATTAACTATAAAATTCTGGATGCAATCGTCATCAGAAACTTTAACTGGAAACTCCTGTTGAACAGCATGAAATCTGCAATTGCAAAAAATAAGTAAAAAAAAAAAAAATGAGATCTCAATGATTTGAAAAAATCAAGGGTAATCTCGAATTTCCGTATGCATCCCCCCCTTGGAAACCATTAAGTTGCAAGCATTAAATAGTATGATTTGCCAAACCAAGCTTCAAGTGGAGTTTTAGTACCGCACTGATTAGATTTCTTTAATTGTATTCCCATACATTGGGTTTTGGGGCAACTAGACTTTGTTTTTTAATACAGTCCATACTTTAGGGAGTGGGTTTTGGGTTTAGGGATGTTATTCACACCTTTAATATAGTATCATGGTGCTAAGAGGCAAAAAAAAAAAAAAAAAAAAAAGACCTGAAACTAATTACACTTCAAGTGAATTATAATTTTTTTTGGTTCTTTTTAGTATCTTCCCTTCAAATAAATATGTCAAAAAGTTGTCAAGTTTGAATATTACATGCAAAATTGTCTGGTTACTCAGTTCATTATGTCAGCATAAAATAGAATTCAAACCTATCTTTCGTTATTCCCCTTGGTGGATAGGACACAGAAAAAATTAGCTGGCAGCATGGGTTTTAGATTTTGTCCATTCCGTAAATTTTATATGTAGTTGTAACTTAATAATTAATAAATATTTTATTAACTAAGAAAAGTGCATATCCATAAGTTTCTATCTACGTAAGATGACTAGAATTCATATGATGAAGCCAATTTGTTTTTTTTTTTTTTTTTTTTTTTTGTGTTTGTCCTCCTTTGAAAAAATAATATCATGCGATTAACAAATAATAGTTTTAGATTTTATTTTTCTTTTTGCTTTGGGATACAGTGATCTTAAATTACACAAGTAACTTGTCAATATTTTTAGAAGCTGCCCTCTATATATTAATATCACCCATGCTTTTTTATGAAGTAGTTTGCAATTTTAAACACAAAAACTTAACCTAAACCATATTCTTTTCTAAAATATATCAGTAACGAAACTAGAGGCAGCTTTAGATTTTCAGCTGTAAGTAATAATACCAAAAGTGATGTAGGGAAGCGTGTAGAAACAGATGATAAATAGGCTAGGGTTCGTTGATTTATGCACGAATACCAAAAACTAGGTTCTGATACTAGCTGATATAGCTGTAAAATAAATCAAGCTACTTGAACTCGGTTCACATTTGACTAGTTAAAAACTTATTTGAGATTGGCTCGTTATATAAATAAGCCAAGCTTGAATATAGTAAAGGTTATGTAAAAACTTATTTGAGATTGACTCGTTATGTAAAGGTTTTCAAACTATAAGTATCCTATTTTTGCCCGCTTAACAATCTCCTGCCCAACCGGACTCACATTCAAACCGACACAGACACATTCAACCCCAAACTTGCTTTCCAAACTCAATCCAGTCAATAAACTGCTTCGCGGGCGTGTCGGGCCCAATGGAGGCAAAATGACAAAAATATTCTTGCGATATTGCTCGGTCCAATTCTAGTTGGCACACCTTTCTAAAGACTGTAAGTCCTTATTTCAACCTCAATTCCAATCAAACTCAATCTGGCATGTCTTTTGAGAAAATTGATCCTTCAAACAATAAGTCCATCTAGTCCGGCATGTTTACCGAGAAAATCCCTCAGAACAATAAGTCCTTTCAATCTTGTCGACTAAGACAGAACCCAAGTCCCCGATATGATAGAACGGTTCACTTCTGGCATTTGTTGGCTTGCCAATGTAGAATGTCCGCTATTCGGCACATCTTTCGAGAAAATTGATCTCTTAGATGATAAGACCATCTAGCAACTTTCTTAGATTAGGCAGTCTTTGGAATGAATGCACACCATCAGAGTGACAAAAACACTCACAAACATTACAACCGTCAAGGTGACACAAATACTCACAAACAGGTCGATATTGGGGAATTGCCAACAAAACCTCTATGTCACGGGACTGAACACGCCTCTTGGCTGTGGCACATTTACCAAAGGATGGGATATCTTCAGAAACCAACTCGTTACACACCGTCAGAGTAACAAAAACACTCAAAACTCAAGTCAACACTAGTGCCTGTTAGCTCACTCTGGTAAAAAATATTTAAACTACCCCTTGGATCCTTCTGGCACACTTTTCAAGAAAGTACTTAAGCCCTTAGAGCAGTAAGTTCACCTTTTCAAGATTATCCCAAAGACAATCCGTCATGTTCAAGTACCTTCCAGTTGATTCCGGATCAATGAGACCATCCGGTAAAAATGACCATTTTGCCTCTAGGCACCCAATTGCCTCCAAGAACCACACTAGATTTGAGTATCAAATTGGTTACCTTTTGAGGATACTTCCAATAGTATTCCCAACCTTTTAATACCTTTCCGGATCATTCCGAGTTTGAATCATTCTGAGTCTATTCCGATAAGCCTTGTGCAAAATGACTGTTTTGTCCTTAGTGGACTGATTGCCTTTTTCTAACCACACCGGCTTTAGGTATCAAATCGAAAATCTCTCGAAACACTTTTAATAGTGTTTTCAACCTTTAAGCCTCCTCACGGGTCACTCTGAGTCCATTCAGGTGTTTTTTCGGTTCAAATGATTGTTTTGGCCCTAGGGGGCTAGTCAGGCTTTTTGACAATTTGAACATTGTTTCTTAAGTCCATTACCTCTGGGAGACTCTTTCTAGGGTTCCTGCTATCTCCGGCCTTTCAGATCATTCTCGGACCTTTTGGAATCACTCCTAGTGGAGCCAAGTCAAAAATTACATGGTAGTCACTAGGACCGGCACTCAAATCTTTTACCTTGTGTCCTAAAGGTTAAAAGATATGTTTCTTGCTACCTTAAAACTTTTCTAAGTGGCTGGTACCACTACTAGTGGCGCCAAGCCATTTAGGTTAAATTCCCACTAGCACCACTGCAGCAAGCGCAGTTCTTGTTTCAATTGCCTATAAATATAGGTCACCCCCTGCGTAAAAAGGGTTCGCAAATTCAGTCCAAAAACTTTGTCTCTCTAAAAACAGAGCTTGAAGTCACTTAAAACCCTAATTCTCTCAAGCCTTGGCCTCCATATAGTCAAACCTTAGCCTCTATATACTTTATATATTCAAACCCAAGCCTCTAAATATCCATTGAAGATCAAGTGCTACATTTTCAAAACTCTCTCAAAGTTCAAGTCAAGTAAAGCAAGCAAAGTAAACAAAGCCATCAAAGTAAGAAGAATACGAGGTTGGTTTTTTATTTACTTTTATGTAATCCCCCTCTATCTTCTCTCTCCTAACCCACTTGGATTTTTTTATATTTTAATCCTCATCTTCTACCTCCTCTTCTTGCATGCTTGAAACAAGAGGCTCCTCGATTTATGCTTAGGAAGGACTGTTGAAGGTCACCGTACTGAGGGCTTTCTTTTAGTTCAACCTTAGATGGTGTGGGTTCGACCCCCTTGATTATGTGGTGAAGCTTAATCTTGTATGTTCACGACCCCATTGCAATGTAATTATCATGCTCATACCTTACATTCAAAATTGTATTCAAAGTTGTTTTTAAACTTGCAATAAAGTTCTCTTTCAAAACTTGCATTCAAAGTTATACTGATTAACACTTCCGTCACCACCAAATTATTTTGCAATATTAGTGTAGCATTACCGGAATTATTGAGTAAATTTTTTGTATCAAAATTGTTATAAGGAGTAGGTTGTTGTACGTTTAATTGCTCAGGGTGATCTACTTTGTACAATTGGCTTCATGTTGTCAACACTTTCGAAAGCAACCCAATTATTTTGTAGTGTTAATGTATTAGTAACCCACGTTATTGACTAAACATTTTATACCGAGATTATTGTAAATTGTCTTCATGCCATCAGCACTTCCGTTAGCAACCCAATTATCCTCAAGTGTTAATGTATTAAAAACCCATCATTGACTAAACATTTTGCCTCAAGATTATTAGAAATAGCAGGTTGTCATGCACCCAGTTGCTTATTGTAGTTTACTTTATACAACTCAATATTGTAGCAGTAGCATATTGTCAACCTACATTATTGAGTAAATATTTTGTATAAAGATTATTATGATTACGAAGTTGTCATATGCTTCCGCACTTCAATCACCCACTCAAATGTTAAGTTAGGTTAATTATACTTTGTACCTTTATACTTTACGCCAAAGATTACTTTAAGACTTTCATTTTTATTCGTAACAATCAAATCCTTAAACTTTTAATTTATTATAATTCAACCTTCTACTAACTTTTGTTTGAAAAATAGACAAAAAATTCTCATTTGATAAACACGTGGCATTTTTCAAGGAGCAAAGCTCATGCATATCGCCCTAGATTTGAATTGGGGCTTTTACATGGGGCTTGATTGCATTATATTCATCATAGAGTTCATTAAACTTATGATTTTAAAGTGATTTAAGAGGCATTTATGGTAAATTATTAACATGCATACCGCACTTGAATTGAATTAGAGCTTTTACATGTGGCGTGATTACATTATATGACCACATACTTGTCATTTGCGAATTTTTCATCTATTTTTTAAATAGAAGTTAATAGAAAATTAATATTGTAACAAATTAAATATGTAAATATTTAATTATTACAAATAAAAATAATGATTCTGAAGGTAAATTTAATATAAAATACAAGGATATAAAATGTAATTAACCCTATTAAGTAGTATTAGTGTGTTACTAACGCCTGTTTATCGAGTAAAAATTTATCAAGATTATTATCTTAGGAGGTTGTCATACAACTATTTGCTTATTGTTGTCTAGTTGTTATTTATACAATTGGCTTCATGTGATCAATATTTTTGTCACCAACAAGTAAGAGTATAATGAGGTTGTTCATGTTGGCCAAGACCATGATTTCTCGTAGTTTTAAAGTTTCTAATTAACTTGTGGAAGACGCAAGTGAATGAAATGAAAGGGTAAAGGTAACTTCAATGTGGAAAAGAAGGTGGGTTTTACTAATTAATGCGCAAACTTTATAGATTAAGAGATTAATAAAATTTGGTATTAAAGTATGTCGGATAATATGTTTTGTTTTTTTTTTTTTCTTGCGTATTTTGATCTCAAAATCATCAAAACTAACGGCTGTTTGAAGTACAAAGAAAATATATACCACCAATATCTAATGCTAGGTTTATCATGATTGGATAATATTACTTGAAGATTTGGAATTGTGCAATAATGGTAAAACCTTATGAAGAAAAAGTTCATCATGGATTCTTATATTGTATTGAGACAACTTAGAAAAATCAAGTTGTAACTAAAGAGGGATAGTTTGGCAGTCTTATACATTGATTAAAGCTAATAAGTTTTTTGTTAAACAAAGTTAATAGGTTGTTCTAGTAAACATTGGTGCTACAAAATTTACGTCTCTCTTGTTAAACTCAACTGCAGTCTTGAAGGGTGTAAAATGTGAATTCAGGTCTGCCATACTTGATTACAAAACCTATAATTAGAAGCACGAAAAAAAAGTTCTTACTGTTTCTCTTTAACGACTTGTAAGTCCTCGAAAGCCACAATATGAAGTGGTTTATGGCTATCGAAAATTTGTGTATATATAAATAACTGGTCCATCATTCAATGAAAGGGAATTAACGAAAAATTAATGGAAGAAAGGTAGGACAAAATAAACACATTTTGTGACGACACTTTCTACATTAAAATTTTAAAGCAGCTTTCAGCTCCTCAGAAGGAGTAATTATTTCGACCGCACCAAGCTGGGGAACCCACATCTATATGGGATGAGGAGCAGGAACATGGTTTTGTTCCTCAGGCACTGATTCATTTCTCAAATTTTCTTTCCTAGAACAGTACCTTCAAGAACATGGCAGAAACAATTCTCGCCATTATTGGTGACTTTGTGAGGAACTTAGGTTCTCTTGCTATCCAGGAAGTTAGCCTGGCATGGAGTGTTGAAAGTGAGCCGAACAAGCTTGAGGGCAGTGTGTCGTTCTTCAAGGAGGTGCTGTTGAAGGCTGAAGAGAGGCAGTTAGAGGCCGAAACCGAGTGGATGACCCTATGGCTGCAGACACTGCGAGATGCTTTCTATAAAGCCCAAGACGTGCTAGACGAATATGAGTACGAAGCTTTGCTGCATCAAGTGGTGAATCATGGAAGCATTAAGAGAAAGGTACGCGCGTTCTTTTTGTGCTCAAACTGTTAGTCCAGAAGAAAGAAGAAGATGAATAATCGCATCCAAGGCACGATTAATATCGCTTTCCTTAAGACGATATTCGCCCCCACCAATTCTCAGAATCTGGTGTGCATCGGGTTAATGGCGAATCGCCTTCAGGATACAATGGAGCCCAGAAAAATTTGTAATTCTGACTGCGTGTTGCACACACGAAATTAGACCCGAATACCCTCTGATTATCAAGTCTGCCAAGAATCTGAATGTCTATTTCTGCAGAAACAGACTTCAGAGATGATAAATAATAAAACTAGAAAAGAATCAAGAACTGTATTGCCTTTCAATACATAGAGAAGTTGTAGGAAAAATTAAAAATATTTTTGTCTGCGAATTTGCCATGTGTTTATAGACATTTTGGTGTCTTTTTGGACCAGACATGACTGTTAGAATTCAAATAATAACTGATTTCTAACAGTCACTTGCAGGTTTAAACACAGCCGTCGGATCGCTCATTTCTTAATCTAACGGTGTAGATTGCATCAATTTATTATTTGATCATATCATACATCACACCTTTATGATCAAGTGTGGTTCTCACCATACGATCTTTTTTGCTTATGTATTAGCCATCCGATCGTTGATCATCATGATTGACAAAAATCAATGGTCTTGATCACACGCCACACGCGCACGTGCCACGTGTCCAAGTGCCAAGTGCGCCACTAAAGCGCCACATTGCGCCACGCGACTCGCACGCGAGACGTGCGCGTGGCGCACATGTGGCTTGGCACACATGCTCACACTTGAGTGCTACACCCAATCATTGCTCTAAAACAATACATAGAAAGTTGTTGGCATTTATAAATGCCTTATAAAACTTCTCACTTTTCGATGTGGGATTCATTTAATAAGGCAATAAAGACTTTCTTCAAAGCTAGTCAAAATCAAAATGGAAAAACCCCAAAACTACTACATATATTATATATTTTGAAAATAATTTCAACAGATGTCACCTATATCTTTGCATTGTGATAGTGAGGCTATACTGTCACGAGCATATAGCCACATTTATAATGGCAAATCTAGGCATATTGGCCTGAGACATAGTAGTGTGAGACAAATGCTTACTAATGGAATTATCACCATAGATTTTGTGAGATCATGCCAAAACTTGGCAGATCCGCTTACTAAAGGACTTGCAAGGGACTTGGTGAAGAAAACATCAATAGGAAATAATAAATTGATGCGATCTACACCGTTAGATTAAGAAATGAGCGATCCGACGGCTGTGTTTAAACCTGCAAGTGACTGTTAGAAATCAGTTATTATTTGAATTCTAACAGTCATGTCTGGTCCAAAAAGACACCAAAATGTCTATAAAAACATGGCAAATTCGTAGACAAAAATATTTTTAATTTTTCCTACAACTTCTCTATGTATTGAAAGGCAATACAGTTCTTGATTCTTTTCTAGTTTTATTATTTATCATCTCTGAAGTCTGTTTCTGCAGAAATAGACATTCAGATTCTTGACAGACTTGATAATCAGAGGGTATTCGGGTCTGATTTCATGTGTGCAACACGCAGTCAGAATTACAGATTTTTCTGGGCTCCATTGTATCCTGGAGGCGATTCGCCATTAACCAGGTGCACACCAGATTCTGAGAATTGGTGGGGGCGAATATCGTCTTAAGGAAAGCGATATTAATCGTGCCTTGGATGCGATTATTTATTTTTTTCTTTCTTCTGAACTAAGAAGATCATAGTGATTTCGCGCAGCATGTCAGTTGCATCTACTGTTGGCACGGTGCCCATGCACATTTTAAAGGGTCTTTCAGATGATGACTGCTATAAATTGCTTCTAAGATGGCCATTTGGTCAGGAGGTGGGGGAACAACAAGCAAACCTCTTAGAAATGGCACAGGAAATCGTCAAGAAGTGCCAGGGGAACCCTCTTGCGGCACGAGCTCTAGGCAACTTCCTGGATAAGAATAATAATGAAAATTATTGGTTGTTTGTGAAGGATAAAGAGTTTTGGGAATTAGAGCCGTATAAAGTTTGCATTTTGCCGGCGTTGAGATTGAGTTACGACCCACTGCCATCTAACTTGAAAAGGTGTTTCATTTATTGTTCAGTTTTCCCGAAGAATTATGAGATTGAAAACGATAAATTGATCCAGTTGTGGATGGCGCAGGGGCTCATTCGATCCCCTAGGCCTAGACCATGAGATGGAAGATACCGGTGCCGAGTATTTGGATAGATTATGTTCGATATTTTTCTTAGACAAAGTTGAACTGCAAGGCAATTTGTTAGACATGTGTAGAATGCCTGAGTTCATACATGATCTTGCAACATTGATGGCACAGAATGAATGCTCAACTCCAAATTCTCATTCAAGGCTCAGCTCTAAGAGAGTTAAGCATGTATCATTTATCAACTCTGATTCTTTGGGGAAAGAGGCCTTGCTCAAATTTAAGAATCTGCGGACTATTTTCTTTCCATTTCAAGGGGTGGGAGGTGGTGACAAATCTTTTGTTGACAGATGCATCTCGAGGTTCAAGTACTTGCGTTTTCTAGATTTAAGTGACTCGTGTTTTGAAGCATTGCCACGTTCCATAGGTAATTTAAAGCATTTGAGGTTTCTTGACCTCACGGGGAATGCAAGCATCAAAACACTCCCAAATACAATTTGCAAGTTGTACCATTTGCAGACTTTGCGAATTTGGTATTGCGATAGAATTCAGGAATTGCCAAAGAACATAGGGGACTTGATCAGCCTCAGGCATTTGTATCTAACCACACAACAGAGTTGTTTGCCAGCGACAGAAATACAGCGCCTGACCTCTTTGCGGTCCTTGTGGCTTGCTGGATGTGGAAATCTTACATCTTTGCCCGAAGGGATGCAACTTCTCACTGCCTTTAAAACATTGTCCATAGCATCATGTCCAAGTTTGACATCTTTGCCTAGTAACCTAGGCACCTTAAAGAATCTCGTGATTAGCAGTTGTCCTAACCTTAACTTGTCAGAGTGGGAGCATTTTCGAGGCCTTAGGTGGCTTCAATAAATTAAAGACTAGGTACATTGTTGCCTTCGGAAATTTTCTTACTCATTGTTTCTTCTCATGGCTTCTTGACATTGCCCGAGTGGATGTAATGGATATGAATTCTTCCATTTCAGATGTACCTGCCATTTTCCCTTCATTGTCTTCGAGCAGAGGGAGAAACATGAAGCATGAAGTAGCAGATGTTGGATGGAGACTTTGTGTGTTGACAGAATAGAGATTTTATTTTAGAAGGGAAGGATGAAGTTATTATCTCCATTGCCAGCCCTCGATAGGTCTGTACTAATTTCCAATGTCGTTTAACTAAAGCTAGTTTCTAATTTTATTACTGATCTCTCCTACTATTTTCTTTCCAAAGTTTTTTGAATCCTAGACTCTCGTATCTCCCCCGTAATGATAATTGTAAATTGCACTTTTCACTTTCTAAGTTTTACCTAGATTTAAAATTGGCTTTTCAATTGTATGTGCATGAACTTTCAATCAAAATTGTAATGTTACTCCCTGTCAAGGATTGCCTTCAAAAAAATTATCACCTTTAAATTACAAATTATACTATGAAGTGTAATTATCACCCAGTCCAAAAGGATCTTTGTTCCCGTCTTCAAAAGGAACTTTTGTAATTTTTGCCTTTGTGTGTTGTCCTTAGTATCAAAACAAAAAAAATAAGAAATAAAAAACCCACTCCAAAAATGATACTATGGACTGTAATAAAACAAGTCTAGTTGCCCCAAAACCCAAGGTATGGGAATACAATTCAAGAAATCCAAACGCCGCAGTATTAAAACTCCACTTGATGCTTGGTTTTTGGCAGATCATACTCCAACATGCTTGGAACTTAATGTCTTTCAAAGGAGAGATGCATATGGTGCTTCAGGATTATCCCTGATTTTTCTAATCATTGAGATCTCATGCCTTTTCTTCATTTTTTTTTTGTTTTTGGGCAATTTACAGATTTCATGCTGTTCAACAGGATTTGCCTGTAGACTCTCCACCTTAGTTGCATTCAGGATTCTGCTTTAATGTTGTATAATATGCTTTGGGTATTTGTTATCTTGAGACATATATATTTAGTGTTCTTGTGGTATTTGCTTTTCTGAACTTGGGGTTAACTGTCATCAATGATGCTGTATAACTACTGCTCTCTCTCTCTCTCTCTCTCTCTCTCTCCTTGGCTTGAACTCATATTACACTAAATGACCTGCTGAATGTAATCGGATTTGTCGACTACTTGTAATTGCCTACACTTTCATGCAAACATGTGATTCAATTGGGGAAAAAACTTGGATCTTCGAAATGGTTCTGTCAATGTGGCCACATCACCCCGAAATAGTCTAGTTCTTTGTCGATAATCTGTGCTCCAAATTGAAGGAAATTAAAAATAAAAGTTTCATTTTCTATAAAGGGGGTTCAGGGGTATGCTAATCATAAGTACCGTTCATCTTATGTGGTAACCAAAAAGAAAAATTGATTTCCTTTTCTTGCACCAAACAGATCCTTAATCAATTTTGTGTGTTTCAGAATTTGAAAAGGAAAAAAAAAAAAAAAAAAAGGGGAGGGGAAGAATATAAGGAGAGAGTTAATCATTTGTCCATTCCCTTCATCTATTGCAATTAATTTCTTATCATGACTATCATCCCCTCTCCTAGTCATTCTGTTCTGAATGTTACTGAGGACTGTCAATTGTAGGGTTTAAATTGGTGAACAGTGGAATAAATGAGTTGTTATTAATGATGATTTGGGAAAAAAAGGAAAGAGAAAAAAGAAAAGAAATGCAATTGATGATTTGGGGTCCAATTTTCTCATTGAACCCATTTAAATCAGCATTTTCAGAAAATCATGGGGAAGGTTGACAGAAAATAAACAAGCATTCCTATCAATCACACTATCAATTGACAAACAATCAGCACTATTTACGGTTCTCTCGATTCTTCAAAGCCTTAAAAACACGCTCACCCATGGCTGTAGAATGAAAGATAAACCCAATAGTCATCCTCTTCCACCAATCCAAGAAATGTAGACGAGTCCTACGTTATTGGGAGGGGCGAAGATAGGAGATGGATGTTACAACTTTTAATGACCTCGAGGGTTGATGAGAATATATCTATCATCCCAATTGTTGGCATTGGAGGTATTGGTAAGTCCACACTAGTTAAATTGGTGTATAATGATCAAAGCATAGTTGGTCGATTTCATTTGAGGATTTGGGTGAGAGTAGCACAAGATAAACGTGTTATGCAACAAGTTATTCGGTGGATAAATGGTCCCCCTTTCCCTTGTGCAGAGTTCAACAAGAATGACTTACAGGTCCTACTTCAAGACAAATTGGCTGGTAAGAGATTTTGGCTCGTCTTAGACCACGTAAGCCATTGCTATAACAGTGATTGGGTTAATTTAGGTGAAGTTTTGAGATGTGGTGCCGATGGAAGCAAGATCGTATTGACAAGTTAGTTGCTTCAAGCCTTCAACTGTTGGCACGGTTCCCACGTACAATATAGGGGTCTTTCTGCTGAGAATTGCTATGATTTTCTTTTGTATTGGGCAGGTCTTACAACAGTACTGGGGGAAGTACCTGCAGACCTAATAGAAATAGCAATTGAATTTGTGAAGTGCAAAGGATCTCCTCTTGCAGCAGAGACCCTAGGCAACCTGCTTCATTATATGAGGTGTCTTGGACATGAATGGTTGAACTGGAAGGATAAATAACTATGACATTTTACTCGTTTTAAGATCGAGCTACAATCCCTTACCAGCTGACTTAAAACGTTGTTTCATGTATTGTTCACTTTTTCCCAAAAATTACGAGATTCAAACGGCTAGGTTGATCGAGTTATGGATGGCGCAAGGGCTCCTTCAACCATCTGGCCTAAACCAAGAGTTGGAAGATATTGGCACTGAATATGTGAATCAATTATGTTCGATATTTTTCTTAGACAACATTGAAATGCCTGGCTATTTATTAAATACATGTAGAATGTCCGAGATCATTCATGATCATGCATTATCAATTGCCAAAGAAGAATACTTTTGTAGTGCAAATTTTCGTTATGGACCATTTTGTGCTGGGCTTAAGTATGTATCATTTTATGATTTTAATTTTTCAGAGGAAGTGGTCACAAAGTCATTCTTCAAACTAAAGGATTTTGCTTTCAAGTGTTGCCAGATTCCATTGGTAGATTGAAGCATGAGTCACTGAAATCAAGCACACAGAGATACTTGAACCTCGTGATACATCTGTGAACAAAGCCTTCACCACCGGCTGCCACCACTTGAAATGGAGAGAGAACGGTCCACAGATCCTTTAGTTTGATTAACTTTGTGACCATCCAAATCACGAAATGATACATGCTTAACCCTACCATAACAATCAGCATTCTTGCTTCACCATCGATACTACAAGATCATTAACAATCTCAGGCATTCTACAAGTATTTAATAAATTGCCATCTTTTTCAACCTTGTCTAAGAAAAATATCGAACATAATTGGTCCAAATATCCAGCGGCGGTATCCTCTTCCAACCCAAGGTTTAGGCCAGAAGATTGACTGATCAGCCCCTGCGCCATCCACTACCGGATCAACTTATCAACTTCGATTTCATGGTTCTTTGGAAAGATTGAACAATATATGAAACAGCATTTCAATTCAACAGTTAATGGGTCGTAGCTCAATATTAATAAGAAAAAAAACTGCATGTTTGTTTTGGTCCAACTCCGATGGCTCAATATCTTTCAGGTACAACCAGTCATTTCCTTCGGTCTTTTTGAAAAGTGAGCTGCCTAGTGCCTTCGGTGCAACAGGATATCCTTTGCAATTTTTTGCAATATCTTTTCCAATTTCTAACAGGTTTACATGTTGGTTCCCCTAGTTTTGCACGACCTGCCCATTTCAAAAGCAATTCATGGCAATCCTCAACTGAAAGACTTCCTAAACTGTGCCCAAAGTTGAAACTATGATCTTACTTCCATTGGTTTCACCTCTCAAGAACTTACTGAACTTAACCCAATTAGGATTATCACAATTACATACATCGTCCAAGACGAGTAAAAATCTCCTACCATGCAATTTATCTCGTATGATGCTCCGTAACTTAGTCATAGTGAAGTCGCCACTAGGAGAATGGGAATTAGTAGTACTTATGCACCGAATAGTGTTTTGCACCACGCGTTTAACATTAAAAGCTTTTTCTACTTTCATCCACATCCTCAACTCAAAATGCCTAACTACTCTTTCATCATACACCAATTTAAATAGTCTGGTCTTACCAACAGCTCAAAGGCCAACAATGGGGATGACAGGTATAATCTCATCATCAACATTAGTACTATCCGAAGTGGTCCTTAGAATTTGTAAAATCCTTTCTTGGTCTCTGGCCCTTCCAACAAAGTCTGACCCTGTTGCCCCGGAGGAGGCTGACCGACTAATTATGCTTTGGGTTTTTCTATCCTCTTGATTGATTAGATGAGCTATCATAGTTCTATCATCTGCAATCGCGTCTAACGTCTTTCTGATCTTTTTAATTTTACGACTCATACTATACTGGAATATAAGTGGGTTTGAGCATGAAAAGAAAGTTGCGTCCCTTTACTCTAATACTACAATCATTCACCACTTGACGCAGCAAAACTTGGTACCTGAATTCATTCAGCAAGTTACTTGCTTCATGGGAAGCATCTTGGAGTCTCTTCAACCATATCGTCATCACACAATCTTTCATCCCTGGTTCTCCTCAGCATCCAACAGCAACGCCTTGATGATGGACCAGGTGCCCTCAAGTCTTTTCAGCTCATCCTCGACACCCCATGCCAAGCCAACCTTCAGGAGACCGAGGAAGCTTACCATCCCTAGAACTCTCTCCGCAAGGTTGATGAAGAGCGTTGTTTCAGCCGCGTTCTTGAACAAGAGTAAGAAAGATTGGGCAATGGCAATGGTAAAAGTACAGGGGCGCTAAACAAACAGAGGAGCCAGAGCAACTTGGAGAGTTGGAGAATGGAGACTGGTGGGTCAATTACCTTTATTAGAGCTGGACATTAATGTAGTGGTTGTACCGGCCTTCCTTGCTCACGTTTATCATATCACCTTTATTAGAATCGTTGGTTGGCTGGCTGTTTGCCCAAGTGCCTACATTCACTTTCAGCCAAAGTTGAAAATGTGATACTTTTTCTTTTTACTGTGTATTGTTGATACAAGGTGATAGTGTGATAAGTATAACCAATTTGCCCTCACTGGGCAGACCATAGAAGTTCAGACCGCGTCTCCAGACCAGTCGCCCCAAGCTCCCTCTTGACCAGGTGTGCCGACAAACCTGGAAGGACAGAGCCCCAACAAGGTATCAATCAGCATCGTTAAGGTATCTTGAGATTCTCGCCTGAGGATCAACCTCCACGATCCCATGATTGATACGGTTTCGTCCACTACTGGGGGCACGGTCCATGAAGCCTAACATGGGGGCATGGTTCGCTCCCACGATCCTTGGTGCATAATTTGAGGGCATGATTAGCTCCTTAGGTACGAAAAATATTAACTCTTGAGCATTAGTATTTTGCCCATTTATCTCTAGCCTAACTTTGCCATCGGAGTGTCTTTGGCAGGCACCACACCGGTGTTCCAAGTAGTAAGATTCATCACTTCAACCATTTGCATCAGAGGTCGGGGAGATTGTATAAATTCACTACATCATCAGTTGGCGTCGTATGTGGGAATGACACTTTATTTGTTTCTTGGTCTTGACCTGATCCGTTGTTATATCAATCAAGCTAGACGAAGCAATGGAGGAGCAAAGCATTGCTAAGATCATTGCCTTGGAGCAGCAAATCATTGAGATGATGGCTTCCATGAACCAGCTCCAAGCTCGGAATCGGGAGTTGGAGAGGAGATTGCCCCGACCACCGGTGGCACCGACAGTGGTGGACGTTCCGCCACCAGAGGACCCACCAATGCCTGCAAACCAACCGACAGCAAGGAACCAGGAAGGCAACGCTGACGAAAGAGCGGAGGACCCAGTGTTCCCTAGAGAAAACCCTCCTAAGAGGGGGGCTGGAACCCATGCTGATGAAGCCCAAAGCCACATGGCCCAATCCAAAGCGGTGACAGTGATGCTTCTGGAGCATACTAGCGAAACATGCCTAGTGTGGGGTGAACAATTGAAGGAGATGCAGTCTTAACTGGCCGGAGTGATTGCCATCGTAAAAAAAAAAGGCCCCAGCACGAAAGAAAAGTTGGTGAACAGGATAGACACACCTTTCAAGCCAGGAGTAATGAGGGTACTCTTACCCCTAAAATTCAAGATGCCCATATTGGAGTTCTTTGATAGCACAAAAGACCCCCTGGACCACCTTGAGACATATAAAGCCCTAATAGACCTTTAAGCAGTCCTTGACGAAATTATGTGTAGAACATTTCCTATAACACTCAATGGCCCAGCCCAGATTTGGTTCCATAGATTTTCCCCCCAGGACAATTAGCAAGTTCATGGATCTGAGCAAGTTATTCACCAGCCACTATATTAGAGGATAGAGGCAGAGAAGGCCCTCCACTTCCTTGTTTAACACTAAACAACGCGAGAAGGAGACTTTGCGCGAATTTATCACCCGCTTCAACCAAGAGATTCTCTACGTGGATGACTTGAACCAGAAGGTGGCAGTAGCAGCTTTCATTGTAGAGGTCAAGACCCCTAAATTCCTTTTTTCCCTCGCTAAGGAGGCACCCAAGACTATGGCTGCACTCATGCTCTGAGGGCAGAAATACATGAACGCGGAAGACACCTTCAAAGCCAGGGAGGATTCAAAGAATGTTAGTCCAGGTATGAACAAGAAGAGACTAGCTGAGGAGAAGAAAGATGATAGGGCAGTAAAAGCCCCTAGACTGGTTTAGCAGAAACCCAAGGCAGAGGGCAATAGGGCCAAGCCAGCCAGGTACAACCAGTACTTTACCCCCTAAATACTTCCCTAGATCAAGTGCTCTACGAGATTAAAGGGGACCCAGCATTGAAGTGGCCAGGACGAATAAGGTCCCCCCCAGAGAAGAGACCCACCAACAAGTGGTGCCGATTCCACCAGGACTATGGCCATGATACGGAGGATTGTTACGACCTTAAGCAATAGGTGGAGAACCTGATCAAATAAAGGGGATTGGAAAGATACATAGCAGGGGGCAGGTGCAACGGGAGACGAGACCAGCCCTGAAGGTAGGCCGAATGATCGCTCCCTAAAAGGGTGATACTTAACCGCAAGTGCACGGCCGCGATGTAGTAATAATTTCTCGTAAGTACAAGGTCGATTCCACAGGGAAGATGGTTTACGTAAATAGGAAAACTTACCGTGGATCAAAAATCTTAGGAAAAACACTCCAATAAATAAAAATCTGATTTTAGGTTGAGAAAAGATTTATTGTCTATTTTAAACTAAAAAAATAAAGAAAAAGTTATGGAATCAATCGTTCCAACCAATTGCTTCTCTTGGAATTTCGAAGGAAATAATTTAATAACTCAAATCCGTCGACTACGTCGCGAGTCTCGGATTAAGAATATTTAACGATAAAACCACGTGTTCTTCAAAACTTCAACTTCTAGAATAAATCGGGTTGTTAGAATCAAGGACGAGTACCATCGATTCGTGCAGCACATATACTGAATATAGATTCACGCATAAACGTTACCGAACATAATCAAACATCCAGATTTTCGAAGGTTTCTAGAACAAAGAAGAAGAAGAAAGAAAATAAAAAAATTTAATTTTAAAACCAAGAATGTACCTCCTTCGTTCATCCAAGATCTTCAATTAATCTTCACAATTGATCCTAAGATGAAATCTAGCCACTCATCATAATCATATATATATAAAGTTGTATGTAAATTTATTGAAAAAACTGAGTAATTTGATTACAGGAGTTGAAAACTGAATGAAAAGTATGAATAAACTACTCTACTCTACTCTTAAAACTATTACTAAAACCCTAGAAAAACGACAACCCTAATATTAGCCTCCCCAATAATAACAATAATCCCAGCTTATATAGGCAGCAGAAATAATAGAAAACCCCGCCGCACCGTTCGAATGGCCTGGTCCACCGTTCAAATGCCTAATTAACTGTTCGAACGGTCTTCTAACGCTCTTCGGACGGCTTTTGTGCTCTCCAAATCTATCGAACGCACTTCGAATCTGATCTTGACGTAATACCGTTCGACGCACCGTTTGAACGCTTCTGTATACCGTTCGAACGACCTGGAGTACCTTTCGAATGCCTAAGTTGTCTCAGCGCAAATTAAACCCTTTTTAGCTAGGATTCCTGAAAATAAACACAAAACTAAGTTAATGACGAATTAAGACTAAAATAACACAATTAAACATAATATAAAACTAACAATTAGCTAATTAAGACATGTAGATTGCACTTTTAGAGTACAATCACCAAACGATGCAGCCCTGAGAAAGAAAGGCAAAATTAGTAGTCGATGAGAGAGATAAGGGTCATCTCTGGAGGATTTGCAGGCAGTGGTGAATCTTCATCTGCCAGGAAAAGTCACGCTGGGGAGACCCACAATTAGAAGGAAGTCATTTCCATAGAGGGATCAATCAAAAGGTCTAGGGCAGAGCATGCCCCCATCACATTCACCGATAAAGAGGCAGAGGCCATATGCCAACCTCACGACGATCCCCTAGTCATCTAAGCAGTAGTGTCCAACTTCCTTATACGGAGAGTCCTAGTGGATAGTGGCAGCTTGACATACATCCTATTTTGAAGGGCCTTCGAATAGTTGAAGGTGGGCACGGAAAAGCTACAGCCGGTCAATTCCCCACTAGTCAGTTTCACTGGAGACAGAGTCACCCCTTTGGGCTCAATAGCCCTGCCAGTAACTCTAGGGACTACACCGTAACAAGCCACCAAGATGGTGACATTCTTGGTAGTGGATTGCCCTTCGGCCTACAACGTCATTTTGGACAGAACAGCCCTCAACGAGTTCAAAGCTATACCATCCAACTATCACTTGAAGGTCAAGTTCCTCACATCTCAAGGAGTTGGAGAAGTCAGGGGTGACCAACAGACCGCCAGAGAGTGTTACATGGCATCCCTCGAAGGGGAGACTAAGGAGGCCATACTGATTGAAGAGCTAGAGGTCCAAGATGAGGAGGAGATCAAGAGGGGAGAGCCAATGGAAAAGCTCGAAGAGGTCATGATCAGGGGGCAGGATCAGACCAGAGTAGTGAAGATCGGGACGACTGCGCCAGAGGAGCTCAAGGATGGGCTAAGGTCCTTCCTCAAGCAAAATGCCAATATTTTTGCCAGGTCTCATGAGGATATGCCAGGCACCGATACCTAAATCATTGCCCATCATCTAAAAAGAGACCTAACTGCAAAACCAGTAAGGCAGAAAAGGAGGAGCTTTGCCGAAGACCGAAACGAGGTGGTAGCTGAAGAGGTTGAGAAGTTGACCAGAGCCGGCTTCATAAAGGAAGTTCGATACCCCATTTGGTTGTCCAATGTGGTCATGGTCAACAAGGCTAATGGAAAGTGGAGAATGTGTGTGGACTTCACAGATGTGAACAAGGCTTGTCCCAAAGATAGCTTCCTCTTACCCATAATAGATCAATTGGTGGATTCAAAGACAGGGTACGAGATGCTAACCTTCATAGATACCGTTTCAGGTTATAACTAGATGAAGATGGTGGAATGTGACCAAGAGCACACATCGTTCGTAATGGACAGAGGCCTATACTACTACAAAGTAATGCATTTTGGCCTGAAGAACGTCGGAGCAACCAACCAGAGGCTTGTCAACCTCATGTTCAACACTCAAATCAGCCGGAACATGGAGGTGTACATTGATGACATGTTAGTGAAAAGCAAATAAGCAGCTAGTCACTTGACGGACCTAAAAGAGACGTTACAGAATTTAAGAGCCTACAACATGAAGTTGAACCCGACGAAGTGTGCTTTCGGAGTAGCCTCTGGCTAATTCTTAGGGTTTATGGTCTCTAATAACTCGAGAAGGTTAAAGCAATTATGGACATGCGGCCCCGAACATCCACCAAGGAGGTACAGAGACTTGCTAGCAGAGTGGCAGCACTAAACAGATTTATCTCAAGATCCACAGATAAGTGCCTCCCTTTCTTTAAAGTTTCACGAAAAGCTTTTGAACGAACAGCATAGTGTGATCAGGCCTTCCAAGGACTCAAACAGTACTTAGGTTCAATCCCATTACTCAGCAGGACCATTGAGGGGGAAGAGCTATACCTTTACTTAGTAGTGTCAGCCACAGCAGTCAACTCAGCCCTGATCAGATAAGAGGATGGTGTCTAAAAATCGGTCTACTATGTGAGCAGAGCCTTGAGAGGGGCAGAAGAACGATATCCCAAAATGGAGCTACTGGCTCTCGCCTTAGTAACATCAGCTCGAAGATTGAGACCATACTTCCAAGGCCATACCACAGTAGTTTTGGCCGACCAACCACTATAGATGATCCTCCACAAACTAGAGACCTCAGGCCGGCTGGTCAAATGGTTAGTTGAACTAAGCCAATTCGATATTCACTATCAACCAAGATTGGCGATCAAAGGTCAAGCTGTGGCAGACTTCATCGTTGAATTCACCCACCCAACGACCCACCCTGATACAGACCCTGACCAGCCCCAATGGGTCCTCAATGTTGACAGCTCCTCCATCGACACATCAAGTGGCGCTAGAATTTTTTGGTTACCCGAAAAGGACACAAACTAGAGTACACTATCAGATTCAAATTCCTAGCCTCTAACAACGAAGCCTAGTATAGAACTTTGTTAGTCGGACTCCGCATGGCTAGTCGAATGGGGGCAGAACATATCTTGTTACATAGTGATTCCCAACTTGTGGTTGAACAAGTCTAAAGTGATTACAAGGCCATAGGGGAAAAAATGCAAAAATACTGCCAAATGGCAAAAAACCTAACCAAGAGGTTCTCTACAGTATTATTAGAAAGAGTACCCAAACTACAGAATGAAGAGGCAGATCGATTGGCCAGAATAGCCTCATCTCAGGAAGAAAACCCAGGAGTCTCTATGGAAGTGTTAGATTCACCAAGCATTCAAAGTCCTGAGATATATTAGGTAGAACAGGAAGTTGAATGGGCAACACCGATAAGAGCTTATCTGGAGCAGGAGGCCTTGCCAGAGGATAAGACTAAAGCCAGGAGGATCCAGTACAGAGCTAGCAGATACACCCTGATGAACGGGACACTGTATAAGAGAGGCCACGCCCTACCTTGGCACAGGTGTGCAGGAAAAATAGATGCTGATTATGTCATGAGAGAGGTGCACGAAAGGGTGTGTGATAACCACTCGGGTGGACGGGCCCTAGCCAAGAAGATACTTAAAACAGGCAACTACTGGCCCACCATGGAAAAAGATGCCCAAGACTTTGTAAAAAGATGTGACAAGTGTCAAAGGTTCTTCAACGTCCAAGGCCCCCAACCCAGACAAGCTGAAAGGCCACAAGGCTACTAAGCCCAATTGGTCAATCCATAAGATTGACCAGATAAGCCGAAAGGTCACAAGGCTACTAAGCCCAACTGGTTAGTCTACATGGCTGACCAGACAAGCCGAAAGGCCACAAGGCTACTAAGCCCAACTGGTCAGTCCACAAGACTGACCAGACAAGCCGAAATGTCACAAGACTACTAAGCCTAACTGGTCAATCCACAAGACTTGCCAGATAAGCCAAAATGTCGCAAGGCTACTAAGCTCAACTGGTCAGTCCACAAGGCTGACTAGACAAGCCGAAAGGCCATAAGGCCACTGAGCCCAGTTGGTCAGTTAACAATACTGACCAGATAAGTCTAAAGGCCACAAGGCTACTAAGCCCAGCTGGTCAGTCAACAAGACTGACCAAACCAACCGAAAGGCCACAAGGCTACTAAGCCCAACTGATTAGTCCACAAGATTGACTAGATAAGCCAAAAGGCCACAAGACTACTAAGCGTAACTGGTTAGTCTAAGACTGACCATACAAGCCGAAAAGCCATAAGGCTACTAAGCCCACCTGGTCAGTCCATGAGATTTAGCTAAACAGCTAAAAGACCCTAAGGCTACTAAGCCTACTTGGTCAGTCCATGAGATTGACCAGTCAAGTCGAAAGACTTAAAAGGTTACACTCCAAGCCCTAGCTGGTCAGCTCGAGTAACAGACCTAGTGTAAATTCCCAAGGGTACACAAGTACTCAATTTACGACTGCTTCGGAAGACCACTCATCTCAAGCATTGAAATACAATGACATAGAGTACAGATAAAAGGCAAAAAGGCATTTTTATTAATTGAAGGCAATTACAAAGGAGTTAAAAAAAAAAAAAAAAAAGGGTTGGGGGCCTTTGAAAAGCTCAAGATTGAGCATTGTCCTTCCTCCGCTGTGACGGTTTGGTCTTCCCCCGCATAGGAAGTGGTGTCATCCAACAGCTTCAGAGCGAAGAAGTCCAAATTTGGGAAAAGTTTCTTCGTCATGACCTTGGCATCGAGGAAACCCTCCATATAAGCCTCGCTGACCTCATCTTGGAAGGCTGCCCCAGCCCTAAACTCTTCCACAGCCTTCTCCTGAGCTGTCTTGAGCTGCCTTCCAACTCAACTATCCTCGAGGCCAAAGAATCTTTGACAGCCTCAAAGGCTTAGGCATCGAAGGTCAGTGCCTCAACCATTTTCTTGAGCTCCGCTGACTCATCCAAGAAAGGTGTTTTCTTTGCCTCAGAAATTGCCTGGGTCTCCTCAGCATCTTTGAGTTTTTTCTCCAACCCACTAATGGTCTCGGTCAAGGTCTCGATAACCTAACCTTTCTTGGAGCTCTCAGTCGTCTTCACCTTCAAGCGGGTGGAAAGGCAGAGTGCTTTAACATGCAACTACAAAAGAACGAACGGATCAATATCAATAAGTCAGAATAGTCATATGAAAAAGAAATATTAGTCAAAAAGCTCATCTTGAAAGCATCATGATTCATGCTCTTTATAAGTTGTGCGTTGGTCCAATCGGTGAAGGGGACCACGTCTTCTAAGCTGATGAATTTTTGCATCCTCTCCTAAGCAACTTGGACATCCTCCATAATGAAGGGCTCGCCTTACTGACCTGAAGGTGACTCACTCGGAGGCGTTGTGGTAGCAGGTGGGGGCATACCAGCTCTAGACCTAGAGGTCTAACCAGGAGCCTGGGCAACAAAAGGAATCTTGGCTCCCTTGGGTGGGCCGACCACTTCAGGACCCTTGTCAGGTGGGGGCTCAACAGTCTTGCCCCCTGAACTAGGTCGAAGGCGCTTGTTGGCTCTCTTCCCAGTAGCTTTCGCCCTCTCCATTTCCTCAAACTTTTTCTTGGCAGAGGTACCTATGCTCCTCTTATCAAAGCCCATGGTGGAGTCTTATTTTACAAAACACACAAAGCAAGGATCAGTATGCTCGCACTAAAAGAGAGTTGCAATAAACATACCAAACTCACTCCTCTCAGCGCAAAGGGCTTCGATGGAAGGGTCTGGACCTAAGAGGTAGGTGGTCAAACTCTCACCAGCCATAAGGTGCACCCAGTACGTGATTGGGTGCTCCCTTACCCTCGCTACCCAGTCTTCCCTTGACTTGTCCTCCAGCATAGGAAGGCGTGCTGAGCATAAAAAAAAATGGATAATGGTCAGATAACTACCTTAAGCAGAGCCCAAGTATGAAAGCACAGAAAACACTTACCCTTCCTACCTAGTCTACCCCACTGCTTGGGTATACAAGGGGTCTGGTCAGTCACGTCTTCTTAGTGGGCGATTTCCATGCCCTCGTCGTACACAAAGAAATACTTCTCCTTCCAGTGCTTGTGAGAGACAAGGAGACCGGATACCATGGCGGCCTGACCTTCCCGAGCTGAAAAGTAATACCAGCCCTTGCCCTCACCCTCAGTCACCTTGTAACAGTAAAAGAAGTCTTATGGGGTCAGGTGCTCCTCCCTATTTATGGTGGCTTGCCCTAAGGCTGCACAGCCCACCAATATGCACCATGAATTGGGTATGAGTTGCCTTAGAGCTAGCCTACACCTGCTCAGGACTCCCCTAATGGGAGGAGCGATGGGAAACCTCAGCCCTTCAGTTAACGCACTCTTATACACCATGATTTCCCCAGGGCGAGGGAAACATGCTTTGTCCCTGCTCCCAGGAACTCTATAGCTCATAGAAGCTGGGAATTACTAGGTAGACCAAAGCTTCCTGACTTTTGGCCCGTCCAAAATGGAGGCCATGGTTCTCGCCTCATACCTGTAGTCTGAGACAGGGGGCATCCCAACTCCCTCCTTAAGCTCAGCCATGGGGATCACCCTCAAAGGCGTCTATGATGGCCATAGGGCTTCTTGCCCTTTCCGACCTCACCTCTTGGGTAACATCCTCGATGTCTACCCTAGAGTAATTTACAGAGGCACTCAAAACCTTGTCTGGCCTAACCCTATCCAAATCCATCGAGGCAGTGCGCTCAGAACCGGATGATAGGGTGATTGGTTGGGGGTTTATGGTCCTAGGATCCTCTATTTCATGCAGGGTCTCCAAAGTGGACTTGGAGGCCTCTAAGACGCCCCAATACACAGACTCAATAAAAGGAGGGTTGCGTACAAACCCTAGGGGGTACGAAGTCCTGACCCTCCACTTGTAATACCAAATGGCTTTTTACAGGAGCCAAAACATACACCCACACACCCGAAATACCTTGACGAACTTGAAAAAGTTGAAAGGAAGGCTTGGAATCATTTTGAGCGGCCAACAATGGCAGAAAAAAAGGAGAGAAGCCACTCACTGGGTAACACGAAAGAGGTGTGCAAAATAGGATGCCTTTCGACGAACCGCCAAGGCCTTACAAGCCCCTCTTTTGAAATTAACGGCTAAGATCTATCCACAGCTCTTGGATCGAACGACCAGCATCTGTAACATCCCATCAAAGTATGAGGACCAACCTCGCGAAGCCAGGTGGCATACACCCAAGGGTCTCGTCGATTCAATAGATGTAGTAATCATGACGGGTTACATCGCCATAAATGCACCTTAGGGGTAGCGTCCCGCGGCTCTTTGAAATTCCCCCCAGTAGGCCCAGGTTGCCGAAGGAATTGGGGGCATTTACTAGTGTGACAAGTATAATCGGTCTACCCAGTGGAAGTCTAGACTGCGTCTTCAGACCAGTTCCCCCAAGCTCCCTCCTAAACAGGTGTACCGACAGATCTGGAAGGACAGAGCCCCAACAGGGTATCAAGCACCATCGTTAAGGTATCTCGAGATTCTCGTCTGAGGATCTGCCTCCCTTATCCTATGATTGGGACGATTTCGCCCACTACTGGGGGCATGGTCCATGAAGCCTGACATGGGGGCAAGGCTCGCTCCTACTATCCTTGGTGCACAATTTGAGGGCACAATTAGCTCTCCCATTAATGTGCCCACAATCCAAGCCACACTCCCTGCTTACATCTCTATATAAAGGCAGTCATTATCTCCAAGGAAGGTACGAAAAACATTAACTATTGAGCATTATTATTTTGCCCATTTATCTCTAGCCTAACTTGGGCATCGGAGTGTCTTTGGCAGGTACCACACCGGTGTTCCAAGTAGCAAGATTCATTACTTTGACCATTCGCATAAGAGGTCAGGGAGACTGTACAAATTCACTGCATTATCACAATGTATTTCTATGTATTGTTAACACAATAATGTGTCAAATGAAAACGTAATTTATTTATGTATTTGTTTTTCTCTCTAATGATTTGCTTACAAATTGTTTGATGAAATATCTATGATAAATAATTAGGATTGTAGTGTGCTTTGGTTGGTGATATAGGATTGAGATACTCTCCAATCTCCATTTTCGTTAAAGAAGTAATAGAAAGATGATCACTTAACTATTGGAAATTTTGTCATCCTAAATTCACTTTCCTTTTGGATCTATCCTTTTATAGAAATATCAAAATAAATAGAAAAAAACACAATACAAAAATTTACGTGAAAAACTCTCAAAACAGGAGAAAAACCACCAACCCCAGAGAAAAATACACTATGTAAAAAATTGTTACAATTACATAATTTTTTCTCCTCACCCCAAAGGCACCCACTAAGATTTCCCACTAGTTATACTTTAACTTTTATCTCTTCAAGAGGAATTTTACTAAAGTCAAAAGTTACGAACTAAGCTATTGACTAGTGCACTTAACCAAGGAAACTTAACCTTCCTTATATTAGCATAGCCCCTTGCCCCTTGCCCCCCTTCCCACTCCCAACTGATGTGGGATTGGGAAAAGGAGCAAAAGACCAACAATCTCCACATTTGTAACTTTGGCTAATCCCATAACTACACTCCACCTTAATGAAGATCTCCATAATTTCTACTATTATGGTTCACCATAAAAACATATACACTCAGAATAAACCAATTGCAAGCATTTTATTTCGGCCCATGTCGAAAAACAACCTTGCCAAAAAATTATGGTGTAACTCCCACATTTGGCTTTCCTGAAAGTTCATCAACCATCAACATAAGTTTGCCCATGTGCAAACTTATGAAACTGCTAATAGTAACACATCCTCTATCATGCGACATCATCGTCTATGCAGAGAGACATAGTGTTAGCTTCATTATTAGTATCTTCATTCACTGACTTGGAGCATCTTGCCGAACCAGCTCCAGCTTTTGGACAATTTTTCTTGAAGTGCCCAGATTGTCCACACACCCAGCAGACTACTTTCTTTTTCTTAGAATTCTTCTTCTAATCACTAGTTGCCACTACTAGGCTCTCAAGTGAACGATTACTTCCACCACCTAGTCTTCTTTCTTCAAAAAATAGTTTATTGGTAACTTCTGAAAAAATTATTTTCTCCTTCTCATGTATCAAAATAGGTTTCATATGCTTATAGGAAGATAGAAGAGACTAGATAAGCCTTAAAGCTTGATCTTTATCTTCAATTTTAACTCCAATAGATTCGAGTTCAGAGACGATGCCATTGAGAACCCTTAAATGATTTGAAATAGTTGTACCTTCACTCATCCGTAGTGTATGAAACTACTCCTTCAGATACACCCGATTTGAAATGTCATTTGTTTGATACAACTCTTTAAGTTTTTCCTAGAGTTCCTTTGCTGTAGATATTTCGTACATATTTGCAAAAACATTCTTGGCCAGGCACAGACATATCACACTTACTGCTCTAAAATCCAGATTCTCCCATTCTTCATCACTCATTCCAGATCTGCTTGCTCTAGTATCACTGCTAACTTCAAGGATAAGTCTGCCCTTCAACGTCTTGTATAATCCTAATTGAATCAAAGCATCTCTCACTTGCACTTGCCACAAGCCAAAATTTATTCACCCATCAAATTTCTCAATATTAAATATGATAGGATTTGAAGTCCTACTTCCTGACATTACCTTGATGAATTTTGACCGTATAAATGAATAGTACTCACTAAGTAAGTTCCCAAAAAATACTCAAATCTTTCTTAGAAAAAACTTCAAGATTCCTAGGAAAGATTGGAGGGGTCACACTAGTCCCGCTTAAAACTTAATTTTCTTAACAGAACCTCCTTGGACTGTACGTATTCATACTACCACACCAATGTTTCACCCCAACAAAAGGATAACTGTTAGGATTTTTAGTATTGGCTAATTCTGTGGACGAAGACATTTTACTGGTAACCTTGTTTCAAGTTGCATTTGGGTCAAAAAGTTTAAGATTCAAGTTCAAGATGCCACAATATAAGCTGTTCAAGCTGCAGTATAACCCTTGAACTGCAGTACAACCCTTTAAAGCATGCAGAGTTGAAACTTTGGAAGGTCATATCTCTTTACTCAGGTGTCTTTTTAAGCTCCATAATATATGGATTCTATGCAACTTTTTGAGAGCAATCTGAATATGGAGATATTATAACTCAAGCGAAGTCTACTCGAGCGATAGATGAAAATTCTGTAGAAGCAGAAATTCAGAGAGCATCGCTCGAAATCGCTCGAAGTTCGCTCGAGCGGTATGCCGAAGTCAATTCCGAATTGAACTCTAATCACATCTAAATCAGTCCAGAATTGAGGAATCTCAAGTCAGGTATTCTCAACCAATCAAAAGGTAATTCCAGCCTACTTTTTGTGGAGTCTAAAAGATGCTACTTAAGTCGATAGAATTGTTCGTATTTCATATCTTTAAAATTTAGAAAAGATTGAAAAGAGAGAATAATAGAGTGTGGGGAATATAATTCAGATCTTGGTGAAGTAATCATAGATGAATTGCTAAGTATACAAAGTTCTTGCACCGGAGTACTAAACTGAAGAACATAATTACGAGATCATCTTGGTGGATTCCGAGGACGAGGAAGAACACCGTGGTGATTCGGTGTTGAGGTCAAAACCAGGGAGAATAGAAATTTGAGGAGTCGAGCAAGTAATTTTAAATCGGAGTTTGTAGGGATTCAGACGGCAATTGCAGAGATTCAATTGTTATGGTTGTAAGTCTTACTTGTGTAACCTATTCTTTATAGTGCTTGGCCTATTGGACGTGGTTTTTTCCCGAGTTTGGGTTTTCACGATATATTGCTGTGTCTCTTTATTATTATTGTGTGATATATGCATGTGAATGAACACTTAGGTAAGAAAACTAAATAAGTTTTTTAGGTAAATAAGTTGTCATAAGTCTTAATCTGTGAAATTAAAAATTTTCAATAACCTTTAATAATTTTAAGAAAATCTTTTCTGATGTGGAAGATCAATCAAAACTACAACCACAGAGT
Organism: Euryodendron excelsum; assembly: GCA_033060915.1. Taxonomy (NCBI): domain Eukaryota; kingdom Viridiplantae; phylum Streptophyta; class Magnoliopsida; order Ericales; family Pentaphylacaceae; genus Euryodendron; species Euryodendron excelsum. The sequence goes on along the minus strand of CM065392.1, from coordinate 7,798,651 downwards.
ACATTAAGAATTTCAAGAAATAAACAAAATAACCGCAAAAACTTTGATACCACTTGTTTGGAATTTTGCCCTCCCAAATTCACCTTCCTTTTGGATCTACCCTTTGACAAGGAAATGAAGATAAATAGAGAAAAACACAATATAAGAATTTATGTGAAAAACTCTCAAAACAGGAAAAAAACCATTAGAGAAAAATATACTATGTGAAAAATTATTACAATCACACAATTTTTCCTCTTCACCCCAAAGATACCCACTAAACTTTTCCACTAGCTACACTTTAACTTTTACCTATTCAAGAGAAATTTTACTAATGTCAAAAGTTACTATCTAAGCTATTGACTGGTGCACTAAACCTTCCTTATATTAGCATAGTCCCTTGCCCTTTGCTCCCCTTCCCACTCCCGACCGATATGGAATTGAGAAAAGGAGCAGAAGCCCAACATTAACATCTCTCTCTCTCTCTCTCTTAGTGATTTCTCTCACTTCTGGCTTTGCCTCCGATCGCCGCCGACTCTTTGAAATCTTCAGAGGCAGGGGGCAACCATCTGGAGTAGAAACTATTCAAAATCGAACAACCGCAATTCATACTTTCTCGATCACGTCCTTCACGAGTGCTGATTCAGACTCGGAGAACCCTTCGTCCTTGTGAACTCTCATGTTCTCTGTAATACAGCAATTATGATTTGGACAAAATTAACAAATTAGGATTGTGCTTAACATGCACTGTTTTTTATTCAATCAAACATGATGACAATAATGTAGCTAGATCTATAGATTTAAAGCCCTAATTTGGGACGTCAAAGTGTTTTTAATACCAATATATAGTGGTGGATTTGAATGGGAATTAGAAAGAGGCACTAACCCAAAAATTATTGAAATTTCTATTCAAATCCGTCGTAGCTCCAGTATCTCCAAACTTATCTCCGTTTCTCTGGGTGGTCACCTCTATTTATAGGAGAGGATGGAGAGTCTCCTGATAGCTTTGTACCTCTTTAAGATAATTATCACTTTTATTCTAAAGATAATAAGAAATAAAGATAATCAATTTTTTAAAATAATTATCTCTATTTATATCCAAAATAAATAAAGATAATTAACATTTTGAGATAATTATCTTTATTTATTAATAAATAAAGATAACCAATACTTTAAAATAATTATCTCTCTTTATGAATAAATGAAGATAATTAATGCTTTAATTGGAAGACAATGAATGACACATGTCCAAATTTAATTGGAAGACATGTTTGTCCTTTTTCCTTGAGGGTCTCACACAATAAAATGGCATAATTTAATTAGTCAAAGACTTGATTGCATAATTTGACAAATGGCAGCATTTGATTTGCCAATCAATGAAATTTTGAATCGCGCCAGACACGTGTCAATAGTTAATTGGCCAACTTCTACATTTATTTACACATTTATTTGACAGGTGACAATTTTTGATTGGCTGAAATTTGCTCGTCGACAAATGGTCCATTGAAGCCTGATCACATACACATTGCAACAATGTCAAAAGTGAGCGGGTCTCAAAAGTTGAATTTTTTTGTAGTCAGCTTAATTTTCAGCACAATTTTTATCATCAATTTTTTTTTAATGCAAATCTGCATGAGAAAAAAAATCGTGGCAGTTTTAATTTGCCGGAGCTTTTCAATCGAGTCTTGATTTGCAGAAATTGCATGAGATTGAAATTTATCTTCAACACAGAAGTGACTTGCGGTTTCCAAAGGTAACAAAAGAGAAGAAGTTATCAGATTAATAAGAGGATAAGCACTTATCAAAGATCAAATTAATCAGAACTTATCGGGAGAGTAGAAGGATTAGAACTTCATCAGAAATTGCAATCATAGTTGTAGTAAGACTAATGCTTCACTGTCTATGAAAGAATTAAAGCTTCCTAGATTCTACGCTATTAATTCGGCGATCCAACGACGTGGCAAGCAGCAACAATTTGGATTAGAGCAAATCAGCAAAGTTTGGACTCCTCAAAGCCTAAGTGATAGACTTTATTGCGCATAAGAGTTCTGGGAGTAGGGACTATATATTACTATAAATTAAAAGCTCTAGCAATAGATTTTTTTCACAATTACAAGTTGCTGCAGGTTGAAAAGTAGCAGGAAGTGAGCCCTCTGGTGGGTTTCTCTAATCTCTCTTCTTTATTTATATTGCATTGCTATTCACCCCTCTGCTTATTGTACGCATCACATCCTTCACATATCATGAATTCCTATTATCGCCATATGTTGCTTTTGTAACACGTGGGGTGACATCCATCATATGGCACAGGACTATTGTGTTAAACTATTCTGTCAAACATGAATGGCTTCACTGTTGCATACAATCACATTATCATATGCCAAAGAAACAATTTTCTTGAAGTCCACATGATCACTGATGCAACCTTTATTCATTATTCAATGCATAATATCACACATAGGAATATGATATAATTTTCTTTTGAAATAACAAGTGTCTGCTGCCCATGTGACTTGCAAACGAAAGCAACTTTTTTCTCATGCATGATGATTAGTACTATTTCTGTTATTACTTGGCTCTTTTGCACAAGTTACGGAGTGACATCAAAGACCAATTTTAGCATTCTCAAGCCCAGTAGACGCCTGCATTAATCTATTTTGTGAAAATAAAAAAATTTAATACCCTTATCATTGTTTCATAACTTCTCATCACCCTATATTTATTTTGTGCAGAATCTCATATCGAAACTTGTGCATCGCGCATGATATGTCAAGAGGCTTCTGAGGCCTCACAGTCTCAGAGGCACATCCTACTCACATGTATCCCTCCTTTTTTAATATATTTATTTATTCTTTTTTTTTTTTTTTTTCTTAGCACGAGTTTGACATAAAACAATCTGTTATTTGGAGTAGTGATAAGCTGAGACTTCAATTGAGAGCTTTAGTCTTAGACTTTCAACTTTGCTTAGGGTCTCAATTTCAGACCTTAAGTTTTACTTGGGCTTCACTTGGGTTTTGATTTTGGATTCACTGTTTGCTTTGGGTCTTAATTTTAGACCTTTATTTTTCACTTGGACTTTATTTGGGTCTTAATTTTAAACCTTCGGTTTTGCTTTGGATCTCAATTTCAAACCTTGAACTTTCACTTGTACGTCACTTGGGTCTCAATTTTAGACATTCGACTTTGCTTTGGATCTCAATTTCAGACCTTGAGCTTTATTTGATTTCTTTTGGTTTCGATTTCCGACCTTTGACCTTACTTTGGGTCTCAATTTCAGACTTTGAATTTTACTTGGACTTTGCTTTGGGTTTCGATTTCAAACATTGAGCTTTTACTTAGATTTCATTTGGGTCTGAATTTCAAACCTTTGGTCTTGCTTTGGGTCTCAATTTCAGACCTTGAGCTTTACTTGGGCTTTGCTTTGGGTCTTGATTTCATACCATGGTTTACTTCAAAAACTACTCTGTTCAAGGAAGAAAAACTGTCACCATCGGTAGTGAAAAAGGAGAGCCTCTGACGATAGTCTTAGACTTGCTTGTCTTAGACCCGGTCATTGGTGCTTTTTTCCCAAGTTAGTCTTCTTCCATTGATCCACCCTATTTGGAGCGATGGTATGCTGTATTGACAAGGGAGCTGCTCAGCTGTAACAATTCTATCTTTATTTCTACAAAGGCTTCATTCCTATTATCTTCACTTCATTATGAAGATAGTGGCTCCGATTGGTTTTCATTACCTGGCGATCGGGTTCATTATGGAAAGACTACTTGGGACACTTCTCTTGCCAATTTTGGTGAGTTCTCTTACATTCTTGGATATTGGGAATGTCTTGAAGATGCACTCTTTATGATGCAAGGATGTATGACGTCATTTATGCTTCTTTATTCACATACGATCGTGATGAGAATATTCTTTAATCTTTTTGCGAACTTTGGTGCCCCTCCACAAATACTCTCCACTCTTCAATAGGGGAATTGTCTATCTCTCTGTGGGATCTATGCATCCTTGGTGGGTTGTCAATTCATGAAAAATTTTATGACGAAGTTGTCTCGACTGCAAAAGAGTTGACAAATTTTGATAAAAACAAGAATCTACTTTTTTCACCAAGTTGTCACAATTTATTCTTAGCTTATCATAAGCTTTATTGTGAAAATGACACTCGTCAAGTTTGTGCTCATGATTCGGTTGCATTTTGGTTTATGAGCTCGATCAAGTATGTTGAACCTCCTGCAAGAGTGAATAAGAAGTGGTCAACCAAGCCAAGAACATCTTATAATCCTACTGGTGTTACTGATGATAAGCCACTACCATGTTCCGAAGAAGAAAAGGGACCATTCTATGACTTGGGCATTAAAGGGAATACAAGAGAGGAGACTTATCTGGCTGCTCTATTATCTTGTTGGTTATACAAATTTTCTTTACCCAACAAGGAGGTTGACCACATTTGTCCCGATGTTTTCAAGGTAGCTGGTATGATTGCTTGTGGGCAAAAATTTTCTTTAGTTGTGCTAGTGCTTGCAAGCATCTACAAATGGGCTTTGAGAGATTTCTTCTTCTCCAACTCTAAGCAAATGCATGGCTACATTTCCTATCCATTATGTTTATGGATGGCTTGGTCATTATTTGGATGCTTTTTTTCATCCACTTGCCATTATTGTGGTGGCCAAATGGCTAGATTTGCTGGTGAAAAGATGGCAAAATATTTTGATGATCTAGAGGCTCGCTATATCTTTAAAAGTATTGATCCATCCATCCTACCTTCTTTAGCCATGTGTCAAGAGAAGAAGCAATTATCTTTAACTGATAATGAAGACTTGTCAGGTTCTTAGAGTGACTCTATTATCAGTCATCATTCAAGCTACTTGACTCTTTGTCATGGCAATGGCACATTATTGAATCTTATAGCCCTCGTAGATTTGCTAGACAATTTAATTTTTGTCAAGACATCCTAGGGAAGCTAAAGAGAGAACTCTACACAGGCACCTTAGAAGAAGTTGTTCTACTTTGGCAATCTTGCACCAACTTAGGCACTAATGCCACATTGGATATTCCAACACTTGCATTCAGAGGTCTCGCCACTAGACAATATGATCAATGGTGGACAAGACATTCAAGTAATTCTTCAAGAAGAAGCACAAAGCTGGTTATAAAGTATTCAATACCAATTACTCCAGTTAAAGTGCAAACTAGGGAGGATAAGGGTTGTGTATTGCATTCTCAAAAAGATGTTGGAAGAGCTTCAACAAGAGAAAGCAATAGTAAAGCAACTGTTCAATCTACTCCAAAGAAATCATTAGCTGCTAATGATAAAAGTTTTTTGGTGATTCCAGTTTTGAAGGTTGCCCAGACTCCACCATTTGAAAGCAGAGATAAGAAAAGAACCATCACGACCCACTAAGGAGAAAGTAGTTCTAGTAAAGGCGATAAGTATTGGAAACAATCAAAGAAGATGACCAAAATTTCTAATCTAGACAACATTGTTCTTGACACAAATAACTTTTATACAATGGCTAAATCTTCAACACCTTTAGCAAAATTTGGAAATCAAGTAAGCATCAACTTTGTTTGAATTGGCTTTTGATTTCTCAAACCATCATGTTGCATCTTATTTAGAACTTCTTCTCCCTCTCTTGATTAAGTTTGCTTTTAATTACAGTTGAAGGATACTAAGAGATCTGTTGATAATATTGATGCGGTTTTCCAAGCAAGTACAGGCTTTATTAGATGGCCAAATGCTTTTGTTTTACTTGCAAGGCAACACGAAAGCATGACTTCGGCAGATTCTCAATTTACCAAATCAGGAGATAAAAGGCCTTTTGTTCATAGAGAGATCATGGGAGCCCCTATAGTCCAGAGGATGGGTCCCATTATGCCAATATGTCCTGATGGTTCATATTTGAAGGAGATCAACACATTGCTACGTGTCAACGTAGGTAACTTTTCATGTTATGGGATGGAGTTTCTAAAAAGTTGCTACATCTCGCATAGAGTTCCTTAATACGATTGAGGATAAAGCTATAAAGGTTCTTAAGGAAATGGAGAAGACTGATGCTGCAAACATTCCTCTTTTGAAAGATCTTCTTGGAACATTCTTTGAAAACCTTCGATTTTTTAATTCTACCTGCTCCTCTTCTACAGAAAAGATGTCTAAAGAGTCACAAGCACAGTTGCTAGCAGATATAAGTCATAATCTCAACAATGCAGAAACCCAATAAGGCGAGAAAATCAATGATATTGAGTCTTTTCAAATGAAGATTGTAGGCATTGACTCAAGGAAAGCTCAACTGAAGAAAGAGTTAGAGAACATAAGTGTTGAGAGGAAGAAATGAAATCATTGATGCTCAATAAGGAAGAGCAGCTATCCAAACTACATGCAGATGTCCTCAGTCATAAAGCATAAAGTTCTACCATCGAAAGTACTCCTGTGCTGAGTGCTAAAAATGTTGAGTACATAGAGAAGATGAAAGAATTGATGGAAGCAATCAAAGCGAGTTGATAAGTTTCAAGCTCCATTCTTAGTTAGTCCTTTTTCTTTCTTTCTTTCTCTCTCTCTCTTTCTTTTTTTAGTAGTGAAATTTATCTTGCCATGTAGTGAACTATCTCTTAGAAGAAGTAAAAACTTTATTTATCCCAAAGAATGCCTTCTCTTCTTCTTTTTTCTTCTTGATTGAATAAGACTCCAAGATTGTAAAACATTTTTTTTATATAGACGACTGAACTTGAGATAAATTCCAAGATGCCTGCGTACTTAAAAGGGGATCAAGCCAAATGTAGTTCAAAATTTTTTTTAAGAAACTTTTTTTTTTTTTTGGAATGACTGAACTTGAGATAAAATCTCAAAATGCATACATACCCAACAGGGGATCAAGCCAAGCATAGTTCAAACATTTTTGAAAAAGAAAACTTTTTGTTGTTACCATTCACGGTTTGAACTCAAGTGGGCTAGGAGTAACATGCAGTTTAGACTCATGCGTTAGGGAGTGCAACTTCTGTTTTTTTAAGGATAGTACACCTTTAGGAATTTTCCATTGATGGGTCGAACTCTCAAGCCATCTTCAGCAACCAGCTTATAAGCATCATTGGAGTAAACTTCTTGTACCACATACGGGCCGTCCCACTTGGAAGTGAATTTGTTTCTAGTCTAATGAGTGGTAATAATGGGTATTCTCATAGCAAACACCAAGTTTCCTTTTTGAAAAGACCCAATGTGAACCTTCTTGTTAAATGCTCTGGATAGATGAGCTTGGTAACATTCCAAATGTTGTTGCGCTTTAAGTATATTCTCATCAAGTGCTTCTAGTTCCTCAAGACGTAGACGAGCATTGTCTTCATGAGTCAAACCTTCCTGAATAGCAATTCTCAATGATGGGATTTTGCATTCAAGGGGTAGAACACCTTCCACTCCATATACTAATGCATAAGGAGTAGCTTGGGTAGCTGTTCGATGAGTTGTTCAATACGCTCAAAGAGCTTCTCCTATTCGCTCATGCCAATTCCATTTTGACTTGGCGACCACCTTCTTCAACAAATTACCAAGCGTTTTGTTAAATGCTTCAGTGAGACTATTTGCTGGTGCATTATACATTGATGAATTATACTGTTTGAATACAAAATTTTCACATTACCATTGATGATGTAGTGTGATACACTATATCTGAAGATGATGTTAGTGCAAATGAAATTCACAACATTTTCCTTCTTCACCTTCCTTAATGGCACACCTTCAGTCCATATAGAAAAGTAATCAATGCAGTCAAAATGTATAAATGACCACCAGAAGACTTGGGCAAAAGCCCCACTACATCTAGTCCCCATACATCAAAATGCCAAGAAGCAACAGTTGGATGGAGCTGTTCAAGGGGTTGGTGTATGAAATTTGCACGGAATTGACAAGGTTAATACCTTTTTGCATACTCTATGCAATCCCTAACCATGGCAGGCCAATAATGGCCCATTCTCTTGATTCGAAAGTGCAGCTTGGAGCCTGACTGGTGAGCACCGCATATACCAGAATGAGCTTCTTCCAAGGCTTATGTTGCTTCAGTTTCTCCTAAACAACGAAGGAGTGGTCCCTCAAAAGAATGGCGATAAAGCATATCCTTGTAGTAGATAAAACGTGGAGCACAACGCCTCACTTCATTCTTTTTTGCAGATTATTAAGTAACTTTTCATGTTGTAGAAATGTAATAAACGGATGCCGTCAATCCTCTTTCTTAACTTCATATACTGAAATGGCATTAACTTCCATTTAATCATTATTTTCATTACGAAAGAGCGGAGGAACTACCCATCTTTGAAAAATTGAGATATGTGTCTATTGTTCAGGTAGTGTAAGATTAGATACAAGCTTTGCAAGTGTGTCTGCCTGTCTATTTTCCCTTCTCGGCACATGCTCTAAAGTGACGCTACCAAGCCATCCCATTAGTCGTATGGCATAGTTGTAATACAGCACCAGTTCAGGCTTTCCTACTTTGTATTCATTGAGAAGCTAGTTAATCACTAGCTTTGAATCTCCATATACTTCAAGTTGTTGTCGTTTCATGTCAACTGCCATTTCTAACCCAAATATAAGAGCTTGATATTCAGTTTGATTATTTGAATACAATTGTGTTAGAGTGAAGGCGTAAGGTAGCACGTCTCCTTTTGAAGTAAGAAATACTACACCAGCCCAGCACCCTCATGGTGAGAAGTGCCATCAAAGTACATCTTTCAACGTGGTCACACTTTTATGTAGAGAACATCTTCGTCCAGCAATTCTTCTGACAATTCCCACTCCGCAGGAATAGGGTGATCAACCAAGAAATCAGCTAAAGCTTGTCCTTTGATGGCCTTTTAGGCACATAAATGATTTCGACTTCTTGAAGTAGAACAGACCACCTTGCTAATCAATCAGATAAGATTGGTTTTGACATTATGTACTTGACAGGGATTGCCTTAGAGATAAGACGAACAGTATAAGTTTGAAAATAATGCCTCAATTTTTGGATCGCGAAGACTAGTGCCAAACACATCTTTTCAATTGGCGAGTAATTCAACTCATTAGGAGTCATCATCCTACTCAATTAATAGAGAGAATTATCTTTTCCTTCATCATTCTCTTGAGCAAGAAGAGCACCTATTGAGCACTCTTGGGCAGTAACGTACAACACTAATGGGTGTCCAAGGATAGGGACAACTAGCACAAAAGACTCCATCAGATAAGACTTGATGCTCTTGAAAGCATTACTGCAAGCTTCATCCCATTCAAAAGGAGTTCCCTTCTTCATGAGACAACTGAATGGTTGAGAGTGCCTAGCCAAATTTGATATGAATCGATGTAGATAAGCCAACCGTCCTTGTAGAATTTTAAGCTTGTGAATATTTCGAGGCTTCGGCATCTTCGAGATAGCCTCAATTTTTGACTGGTTAATTTCTATGCCATGGTGAGGTACAATAAATCCAAGAAAATTTTCAAATGTAACCCCAAAAACACACTTTAAAGGATTTATCTTGAGTTGGTGCCGACGCAATCTTTCAAATACCTTCCTTAAATCTTGAAGATGGTCACTTTGTTCTCTTGTCTTTACAACTAGACCATCGATATAACATTCGACGTTCTTATGTCGTCAAAGATCTTCTGCATTTCTCTTTGGTATGTAGCTTCTGCATTCTTTAGACCAAAAGGCATCACCTTGTAACAATAAATGCCTTTTGACGTGCGAAAAATTGTCAATTCTTCACCTCAAGGTCACATGTGAATTTAGTTATACCTAGAAGAGCCAACCATAAAGGAAAAGGCTTGATGTTCGATGGTAGCATCCACCATGAGCTCAATTATAGGAAGTGGGAAGTCGTCCTTCGAACATGTCACACCCTAAAATTTTCCAATTTACTTGGATTATTAAAGGGCATGATAATACCTACTCACTTGTATTTAAGCTCAACTTATATACAAACCATAACTATAGTTATATTACACGATCACGCCTTATATAAAACATTTATGTTACATGTACTATTACAAGAGTTTCAACTTTATTTTACACCACCTATTATACACGTAGAGTGGTGCCCAGCTTCAAACTTACAGTATCGCCTGTTTATCCAGATTTTATCGGAAACCCAATTTCATTGTCGCACCTGTTATCTGAATAGTTACCCATAAAATGGGATGAACTATGAAGCTCAGTAGTGATGTACTGACTAACGCAACAATATGATTTTATGTAATTCGAAATCACAAGAAATAGTTTAAGCATTTTTTTTAAAAATATACATATATTCAAGCAATGAGAATTTCTAGTATAGTTATCTCGATCAATAATAGATAATCATTTGTGACCCATTAATAAGGCTCACACTAGCTTCACACCACGCCCAAAAGCTCACCTTATAACTCTAGCATACCACACAGGCCTAGCAGCAAGGCTCTTATACCCTCCACAAGGCCGGGATATACGGCACAATATTGTCCCATGTATTCGTGCATCAATATATTTATCATAACTTCACACCACGCCCGGAAGTTCTTCCTTATACACCGGCAAACCATATAGACCTGGCAGCAAGGCTCTTATACCCTCCACTAGGCCGGGATAAATGGCACAATTCAATACGCAATTATCATAGCTTGAAATAATATTTGTAGACAAATAATCATATTAATTGCATTAGTTTAAAAATCCCTACCTGACAATTTCTTGTTATTCGAACAGTAGTATCAGGTTTCTTCGAAATACATTACTCTGCCAAATTATCAAAAGTTATTAACTAGTGTTTAATTCTCTACTAAATATATATAGAGCTATTGTAAAACTATGTAAACCATTTCAATTATATTTTGAAGCACTTAAAAATTATTATTCATCATCTTTCTAGAGTAGTTTTGACTAAATTGACCTAGACCTAGAACTTCCAAATTCATTTTCACATTCGTTTCACAATGAAAAATTGTAAGCTTTGTGCCTAGACATGTATCTAGGAATGACCAACGCTGTGGTATATTTAAAAGTGAGATTTGAACCTGTTTTAAGCTCCAAAATAGCTTTGAAAGTTGACTGTTATACCTAAATTCGCACCAGATTTGACACCTGATGTTTAACTGTGTTTTTCTCTCTCATTTCTTCACCAAATTGAGTGATTCTTGACTCTAATCCATAGTTCTCAGAAAGAGCTACATCTTCGTGTTTTTAGAATTTAGATTTGATCTCGTTTCGACTTTCAAAATTGGCCTGTAAGTAAGCTGTTTGCACAGCTCTTTCTAAAGTTTGAGGAAGGGTATGACCTACTGCACTTAGTGTTCAGAAAATTAGCAAAAGTGCCGCAGGAATCCATGATTTTTTTTTGTTATATATATATATATTTTTTTTTATGCCGGCACAACAGGAATTCTGAGGAAATTTTGAATCTGTTCATACTTAAATTTGAATGATCAAGGATGATTAATAAGATGGAAACAAAGGGCTTTGCTGAAGACCCAAAACATTAGAATCAGAAATGGATATCTTATTTTTCAAAAATGATACCACACGTATGACTACCTGGAATATAGTGTTTTGATACTTTTGATGCTTAAAATCTATTAGAATAGTTAGCAAATAATGTATTTGGTGTTATATGAGCTTCATATAGACTATATAATGGAAAAAAAATGTTGACAGCACACAAATTGCAGGTTACCGAACAAGAGCAATTGTGAACATTGAGGAATTGGTTTCTAACTCTCTGTTTGTAGAAGAATTATGTTTGACACAATTTGGAGTCTTATGATTAATATTCTTAAATATTAGAACTCACTCTAATTAGCTAGGTTTTAAAACCCATGATTTTGAAACTTCTCACCGGGAAGTATGGATTTTCTATCTATTTTCCGATCACCTTCTGACCACAGCCCAATCTATATACAAATGTGCTTTCCATTCATTTTTTTATTTTATTTTATTTTTATACGGAACTTAGTTGTTATCATCAGCTATCCATCTATTTATATATGATATATATATATGTATACATGTAGTAGTTTAACTCCTTCTAAGGAATTTATATATTCTTGAGGTCTTCTTTGAAAATTATTTATTTATTCATTTACTTTAATTATTTTTAACTCTTAGTTTAATTGTAAGTTTATGAATTTATATGTTAACTAATTAACTAAAAATACCGGATATTACAATCTTCCCTCCTAAAGAAAAGTTTCGTCCTCGAAACTTACATTTATTGGAATAACTCTGGATACTTGTCCTTCATTTCAGCCTCTGCTTCCCAAGTAGTTTCCTCTACTCCATGGTGTTGCCACAATACTTTAACCAAAGGTATTACTTTTTTTCGCAAAACTCGCTCTTGGAAATCCAAAATCTGGAGTGGCTTTTCTTCATAACTTATATCTTCCTGTATTAGAATATCTTGCCACTTAATCACATGAGTAGGGTTAGGTATATATCGACGTAACATCGATACATGAAAAACATTATGAACTTGGGTCAGTTGTTGAGGTAGATTCAGTTCATATTCTACTGCTCCCACTTTTCGTATTATGTCGAATGGTCCAATATATCTCGGGATCAATTTTCCTTTCTTTCTAAATCGAACGATTCCCTTTCGTGGTATGACCTTTAAGAACACCCAATCTCCAACATCAAATTCTAATGGTCGCCTTTGATAATCCGCATAAATTTTTTGCCTGCTCTGGGCTATTTGTAATCTTTCACGGACTTGCTTAATCTTTTCTGTTGTTTCTTTTATAATATCTGGTCCGTAAAATTTACTTTCCCCAGTTTCTAACCAACAATTAGGTGATCTACATGGTCGACCATACAGTGCTTCATAGGGAGCCATTCCTATGCTTGCTTGATAACTATTATTGTAAGCAAATTTCGCTAAGGGTAAATGCTCACTCCAGCCTCCTTGAAAATCTAACACACAAGCTTGTAACATATCCTCCAGGATTTGGATTACCCTTTTAGATTGTCCGTCTATCTGGGGGTGATACGCAATACTCATATTCAATTTAGTGCCCAAAGCTCGTTGCAAGCTTTGCCAAAATTCAAACACAAATCTTGGTTCTTTATCAGATACTATCGACAAAGGTATTCTGTGTAGATGAATAATTTCCTTGATATATAGCTTGCTCAAGGTACTCTGTGAGTCTATCGTCTTCATGGGAATAAAATGAGCAAATTTAGCCAATCGATCCACTATTACCCAAATTGCATCATACCCATGTGATGTTTTGGGTAATCCTGTGACAAAATCCATGGTAATATATTCCCATTTCCATTCTGCAATAGGTAAAGGTTGTAATAATCCACCTGGACGTTGATGCTCTGCTTTAATTTGTTGACATGTTAGACATTTTGCCACTTACTTAGCGACATCTTCCTTCATTCCCTTCCAATAGTGTTGTCACTTCAAATCATGGTACATCTTGGTACTTCCTGGGTGTATGGCAAATCTCGTTTTATAGGCTTCACTTAGGATTTTTTTTCTTTTAAAACTGCATCATTCACCACAAACAATCTGTTCTTATACCTTAAATTTCCATCAGCTCCTATGGCCCAATTCATTTCTCCATCACCTCTCTCTACTTCTGCTTTTATTTTTATTGTTTCTACATCATTCTTTTGAACTTCTATCACATGATCTATCAGAGTTGGTTGGACCACAATATTGCTCAAAAGACACTGAGATTCTTGTATTTTTACATATAAATCAAAATCCCTTAAAGTCTCTAACATTTTTCTTTGGTCCGTGATTAAACAATTTACTCCCATCGAATTTTTCCTACTCAATGTGTCTGCCACCACATTTGCTTTTCCAGGGTGATATTGCAAAGTAAAATCATAATCCCACAAATATTCCACCCATCTCCTTTGTCTCAAGTTAAGGTCCTTTTAAGTAGTGATATATTTTAAACTCTTATGATCTGTGAAAATTTCAAACTTCTCTCCATACAGATAGCATCGCCAAATTTTTAACGCAAATATTATTACTGCCAACTCTAAGTCGTGTGTCGGATAGTTCATTTCATGTTTCTTCAGTTGTCTAGACCAATATGCTATTACCTTTCCATCTTGCATTAAAACACATCGTAAACCCTTATGAGATGCATCTGTGTACACCACATATGATTTTCCACCCGTAGGTAAAGTTAAAATTGGTGTTGTGGTCAACCTCTTTTTCAACTCTAGAAAAGCCCCTTCAATCCTTTCATTCCATTCAAATTTCACTCCTTTCCGTGTTAATTGTGTCATTGGGGCTTCAATACTTGAAAATCCTTCAACAAAACGTCGATAATATCCAGCCAATCCTAGGAAACTTCAAATTTTAGTTACTATTTTTGGTCTCTCCTAATTTGACATAGCCTCAATTTTTGATGGGTCAACTGCTATCCCTTCTTTTGACACTACATGTCCTAAGAATTTAACCTCTCGCTTCCAAACGTCACATTTACTTCTTTTCGCATACAGTTGATGTTTTTCAAGTAACTGTAACGCTTTTGTAAGTGTACTTTATGTTCTTCCTCCGTCTTAGAGTATATAAGGATATCATCAATAAACACAATTACAAATTGGTCCAAATACTCCTTGAATACTCGGTTCATTAAATTCATAAAGGCTGCTGGTGCATTAGTCAACCCAAATGGCATCACCAAAAATTCATAAAGACCATATCGAGTACGAAAAGTTGTTTTGGGTATATCTAGCTCCTTAACCTTAAACTGATGATACCTTGACCTAAGATCAATCTTAGAAAAATACACAGCTCCTCTCAATTGATCAAATAAATAATCTATTCTCGGCAATGGATACTTGTTCTTAATGGTTACCTTGTTCAATTGTCTATAATTGATGCATAATCTCAAAGTTCCATCTATTTTTTTCAGACAAATAACACCGGTGCTCCCCATGGTGAAGTACTAGCTCGGATAAAACCCTTATTTAATAATTCTTCTAATTGAACCTTCAATTCCTTTAACTCTGCCGATGCCATACAATAGGGTGCTATCTATATTGGTGCAGTTTCTGGGTACAATTCTATAACAAACTCTATTTCCCTATCTGGTGGCAACTCGGGTAGATCCTCAGGAAAAACTTCTAGAAAATCATCAACAAAAATGGTAGGTTTTACCTTTTCTTTTTCTTCCTCTTCTGCAGCCATGTATCCTAAGAAACAAAGATGACCCTGTGACCCCGTTTGTCGTTCCCTAAGATTCATTAGTGCATATGGCAGAAGGGTACCTTTATTTCTTATGAATTTAATCATAAGCCCACTGGTATGCCACAATGTCACCAATTTTCGATAACAATCCATTATTGCATAGTGCACTGCTAGCCAGTCCATTCCCAATATCACATCGAACCCTTGCAGCTCCAATACTATCAAATTTGCCTCAAATTCATAATTTGCAATCTTAACAATACAAGATCAACAAATCTGATTGGTGCCTATCTTTCCACTCACCGGTGTATTAATAGTTAGTGCAAAGTCTAAAGGTTCAAGTTGCAGTTCCAAATTATTCACAAATGCTATAGAAATAAAGGAATGTGTAGCTCCAGAGTCAAATGATACCTTAGCCCAAGAGTTATAAATTAGAAGAGTACCTTCGATAACTACATTCGAAGTTTCCTCTCTTTCCTCTACAATAGGTAAGGCAAACATTCGTGGGGGTCCTTTGTTATTCCCTGCTTGATTTCCTTGTCCGGTTAGTGCTACCCGTTGCTGAGTTTGTGGTGTCACTAATTGGTTTTGGATAGGATGATTATGGATGTTGTGGTGAAGGTTGCACCTAATATGGTTGTCGTTGTTGTGCAGTAGGGTGGCTTCGATTTGGTTGCACTTGCCGTGATTGAGAACCACTTGCTTGATATCGATTTTGGGAGTTTAGAGGCAGTAGACAGTCTTTCCTAATATGTCCAGGACGGTTACAGTTGTAACACACTCTAGGGTCATTGATTTGATTCCCTTGACTAATTTTCCCTACCGATCTTTGTGGATAAGGCTAGTAACCCATTGGTCTCCCTCCTTGATTGTTAGTTCCACCTCTATTATCCCTCTATGGACCCCCTTTGCCTTGTTCCCTCCTAACTATCATTTTTTGTCGTTCATCTAGTTCTTGCTCCACAAGCATTGAACGATCCACCAATTCACTAAAGGTTGGTATTTTTAATGCAACAACTCCAGCTCGAATGGCTGATCTAAGTCCTTTCTGAAACCTTTGAGTTTTTCTTTCTTCTATTGAAACAAAATTTGGAGCAAATCTTGGTAGTTCCAAAAATTTCATAGCGTATTGTGCTACTGTCATTCTTTTTTGTTGTAATTGCACAAATTCTTCCATTTTCGCCTCCCTAGTAACCTCACGAAAATAATGATTATAAAATATCTCAGTAAACTCCTCCCAATTCAGGCATGTAACATCTTGTCTTACTTTTATAGAATCCCACCAAAAGTCTGCTTCTCCTTGTAATCAATAAGTTGCAAATTCTACTTGATATTCAATAGGAGTCCCTATGATATCAAGTACTTTTCGAGTTTGCTTTATCCATTTTTCTGCAATAGTCGGGTCAGCTTCTCTAGTAAATTCAGGAGGGTTATGTTTCTAAAAATCTCTAAGTAGTTTGGCATTCCTGTTTGCTATGTTTACCAGTGTAGGTGGTACAACTTCTGGTGGTGGTAATATTACTGACGGTTCTGGTTGAGGTTGAGGTGGTTGCCTAGTCTGTTGTAGCATAACATTAGTCATTTCTCACATACACTGCAACACCTCATCTAGATTGGTTACTGGTTGGCCACAAGCAGCTTGATCACCTCTAGGGTTCCCAGTGTTAATTAACTATACTTCTTTAGCTGCTGCTTTACCAGCACTACTAGCCGTTCCACTTCTTGTGTTCATCATCCTAAAAAAATTATAAATAACTCAATAAGTTAATAAGTTAATGTTTTTCTTTTCACAATCATATTTTACTATTTTTATGACATACATACAACTATTAATTATGCAAAATTTCAAAGTTTTGAACCAAAAACAAGTACATAAACAAACTTGCCTAATATTTTATTATTCACATACATGTGTGGTACCTGTCATGTTTTACAAAAATCTACCGGGTCTTTTTAAAAAATATATACTATCTTGATTGATGCTAACATGTCAGTGTCATCAAAAATAGATATACCCCCAACCACACTACTCATATCTTACATTACATACATCCCAAACTTACAGTCAACCCTAACCACACTATTTACATCTACTCTATATTCATCCTAAGGTTATGGTTAATCCTGGCCATTGCTATGCAGTCACAGAATTGACATTGCTCACTGACCCCTCACTTGGATCCTCATCTCCTGAAGACTCTTCCCTCTCTTAAGGCACATGGAAAGGTGCTGGTGCTGGTGGTTCTGGAATAGGGTTTTGGTGATCAGGAACATGAGGTGGTATAAGACCTATCCATCATCCTGGTACATCAGGGATTACACCACTAGTAACCAATTCATCGACAAGTTCTCCATATCTAACATTAGACCTTACTAACTCATAAGCAGCCCTAGCTACCTTCATTTGTGAATAAATCCGGTACTCAACCATCATATTCTAGGTATCACGGGTCTAGTGTGCCAACTGTGGGAAGCTTCTACAATTTCTGCTCGTACCACTATTCGAGCTTAACTTCTAATATGGGCATTCATCTCCTCTTGTAATTCTCTCATAACTTCCATATGATGGATTAGCCATCCATCCCAAGTATTAGGGTCCATCTTGCCTACACAAGACAACCACTATCAAAACGTAACTCAATAACTATGTAACATGGTTGAATCTAATCTAAACCTAATGTTGTATACATACAATGTATGTTATAGCCTAGCATTTCATCTTAACTCCAGTTTGGAATCTCAATTCTCACATAGGATCCCTAACTTAGATCTACAACCGTGCTCTGATACCAACCTGTCATACCCTAAAATTTTCCAATTTACTTGGATCATTAAAGGGCATGATAATACATGCTAACTTGTATTTAAGCTCAACTTATATACAAACCATAACTATAGTTATATTACACGATCATGCCTCATACAAAACATTTATATTACATGTACTATTACAAGAGTTTCAGCTTTATTTTACATCACCTATTATACACGTAGAGTGGTACCCAGCTTCAAACTTACAGTATCGCCTGTTTAACCAGATCCTATCGGAAACCCAATTTCATTGTCGCACCTGTTATCTGAACAGTTACCCATAAAACGGGATGAGCTATGAAGCTCAGTAGTGATGTATTGACTAACGCAACAATATGATTTTATGTAATTCGAAATCACAAGAAATAGTTTAAGCATTTTTTAAAAAAAAATATACATATATTTAAGCAATGAGAATTTCTAGTATAGTTATCTCAATCAATAACAGATAATCATTTGTGACCCATTAATAAGGCTCACGCTAGCTTCACACCACGCCCGGAAGCTCACCTTATAACCCCGGCATACCACACAGGCCTAGCATCAAGGCTCTTATACCCTCCACAAGGCTGGGATATACGACACAACATTGTCCCATGTATTTGTGCATCAATATATTTATCATAACTTCACACCACGCCCAGAAGTTCTTCTTTATACACGGGCAAACCACATAGGCACGGCAACAAGCCTCTTATACCCTCCACTAGGCCGGGATATACGGCACAATTCAATACGCAATTATCATAGCTTGAAATAATATTTGTAGAAAAATAGTCATATTAATTGCATTAGTTTAAAAATCCCTACCTGACAATTTCATGCTATTCGAACAGTAGTATCAGGTTTCTTCAAAATATATCACTCTGCCAAATTATCAAAAGTTATAAACTTGTGTTTAATTCTCTACTGAATATATATAGAGCTATTGTAAAACTATGTAAACCATTTCAATTATATTTTGAAGTACTTAAAAATTATTATTCATCATCTTTCCGGAGTAGTTTTGACTAAATAGACCTAGACCTAGAACTTCCAAATTCATTTTCACATTCATTTCACAATGAAAAAGTGTAAGCTTTGTGCCTAGACATGTATCTCGGAATGACCAATGCTATGGTATATTTAAAAGTGAGATTTGAACCTGTTTTAAGCTCCAAAATAGCTTTGAAAGTTGATTGTTATACCTAAATTCGCACCAGATTTGACACATGATGTTTAACTGTGTTTTTCTCTCTCGTTTCTTCACCAAATTGAGTGATTCTTGACTCTAATCCATAGTTCTCAGAAAGAGCTACATCCTCGTGTTTTTAGAATTTAGATTTGACCTCATTTCGACTTTCAAAATTGGCCTGTAACTTGTAAGCACCCCATTTTTGACCGCTCGACAGTCTACGGTCCGTTCAGACTTGTACTTAAGTCAATATGGACGTGTTTCAAACGAAATCAACTCTCTATGTCTAATCCCATCTATTCATCACTTCGTGGGTCCACAAGGCCCAAATAGAGGCAAAATGACTGAAGGGCATTGTTCGGTCCAATTCCAAACTAGCCACGTCTTTTTGAAGACGGTAAGTTCCCTTTCTATTCCAAATCAGGCGCATCTTTACGAAGATGGTAAGTCCCTTTTTCAATTCGAAACCAAACGCGTCTTTCCGAAGACGGTAAGTTCCCTTTCCATATTTCAAATTAGGCGCGTCTTTCCGAAGATGATAAGACCCCTTTCCAATTCCAATAGGCACGTCTTTCCAAAGACAGTAAGTCCCCTTTAAACTTGTCGACCAGAACGAGACCCCAAGTCCCCTAGATGGTAGAACAGTCCACCTTTGGCGCCTGCTGGTCCACCAATACAAAAATGTCCGTTTCGGCACGCCTTCTGAGAAAGTTGACTTCTTAGGCACTAAGTTCCTTTAGCAGCTTCCCGAGATCAGGTAGTCTCGGGAATGTAAGAATCCTATCAAAAGCGTACAAGAGAGGGGTGTTTTCACCCACTTTCTTTATATTCCTTTTACTTCCTGTCTTTAAATCGATGTTTACATTATCTTACTACTCAAGAACTCTATGCTTTCTATAGAAAATGATAATAGTAATCAAAAGACAGTCCTCTTATTCACTGCTGCTATCTTATATGTCTCTTGTGAATGATAACTACTTTCTACGCAAGGGGCATGGTTTATCTTATGCAATGATCCAACTTGAAGGGATGATAGCGTGAGTTAACCACTCGTCAAATGATCAGCTTTCCACAGAGAGAGAGGATAAGGATGAGTGAGGAAACTACCTAAAGGTAACACTTGCAAGACTTCGAAGCTAAGCGATGTGCGGCCAGAGTATCAAAGTGAAGGAGATCCATCTTTCATTTTCCAACATATAAAAAATAGTAATAATAAAAAATGCTTATATTCCCTTTGTATAACCCCTAGTGCCGCGCGGAAAGCGAAAATTTTCTTTATCAACCCCGATCCAAGACTGTCCTCCCCACATTGGGGCAGACAATAGTTGAAAACTCTAGGAATGGTATCCACCTCTATCATGCTAGTATAGTATCGAAAGCTCTATAGATCAAGCAATCTAATTCAAAGTGAAGAGAGGCCTTCATTTCATTCCCCATATAGTCAAAAGCAACCACTTGCCAAACCCGTTGAGCCATTTACCTTTTTTGAGAAAAATCCTAACCTAGAGATCACAGCCCACATTGGGTTAGATTAAACCATTAAGGAAAAGGTCTAAAGGAAAAGGAATGGTAGAATTACTGGTTCCATAAAAAGATAAAAAGGAAAAAAAATAAAAACAAAGGAAAGAAGTTGCCAAGGGGCAAGAGGCCGAAAAAAGAAAAACCTAAGGAAAGGCCTGAAGAAAACCATGATTGAGTCATCTTCAAAAGCATAATAAGAAAATCGAAAGAGAAGAGAGTCATGTTTATCTCGAAAAGCATATAGAAAGGGGGAAAGAAAAGAGTCATTTTCACCCTGAGAAGTGTATTTAAAGGTGATCCTAGGTTACAAAGAAACCCAGTAGAAACAATAGGGTCGAGCCTTTATCCTTTATTGCAAAACCCCAAAATCATGGCCTATATTACAACCCTACTAAAGTCCACTCTGATTGAAAACTGACTGCTTGATCTAAATGAGCTAGATATCTGCCAAAGCTAAAAAGAGGGATGCTAACTCTACTGGAAGAAAAATAGTCAAGGATGGTACGGATCTAAACCCTATTGAAAACAACATTGAATTTGAGCTTACATACCTCGTTGTTTCTGAAACCCCATAACCTAGCCTACATTACGGTCCCAAACAAAGTCTCCTTAGATTGAAAAGACTGGCTGCTTATCGCTCTGTTGAAGGTCGGGAAAGCTGTTGCTAAAACCTCGAGAGTCGAGAGTTTGAGCCCAATAATCATATACACTAACCCTGAGGCAAAGAGCTGAAGGTGATCAAAAGGTTGACAAAGGTGCGAAGTGCTAACATCTAATAAAGGTAAGGTTGAGCCAGCGGAGAGGCTAGGTCCCCCAAAAAGGAAGGAGTTACCATTCCAAAGATACCAAGTTTGACAGCACCCCTTGTCATTCTGTGAGTTAACATACTTCTAATATGTGCATACATATTAAAAAAATAAAAAAAAATAAAAAAAAAATCGGCATGAGCTTTGCATACATAGGATATAACTCCATGTAAAAAAAAAAGTCACCAACATCAACTCATGTAATAGATACATAACATCATCATCCATCACATACATCCGATCATATGCCTAGCTGTAAAGATCATAAATGTATCTGTCTATCCATGTATCTAAATACCATAAATATCCATCTTTGTACAAAACTTACAAAATAAAACTGTCTAACATAAATAGATCTTAGGAATAGGGGCAAAAGAAGATCAGAGTCTCCATAAGGGGCATCTGTCACATGTCAAAGTCGATGTCATTTGGATCGAAATCCCCAAAACTCGGCATCGGAGCAGGCGGATAACTACTCGAAGCCCTAGCATCCTGCACGGAAGATAGAACCGAAATCAGCCACATGAAATAAGAACTAAGCAACAGTAGAGCAAAAAGAAGGGGAGAAAAGACGACATACCCCGCCACCTCCCATTTGAGCTATCCGAGCCGTCAAGGAAGCCAACTCTGCCTGTTACTGATCTCACTCCGTCTGGTATCGATCCCTCTAATCCCTCACAGTAGTAAACTCATCTTGGGGCACATATCCTCCGACTCAGCACCACAAGTCAACCACCTCTTGGCCCACTGCATACCCACCAACTACTACCTCAAACCAGGTGAAGGCACCGGCAGAATGAGCCCCAAAGTGCGCAACATAATCTGTATCCGGAAGAAGCAAGAACTCGGCACCCGGCTGCCACTCCTGATAGGGGATAGGCACTCCCGCCACCAAGGCCCCAAACATATACTCTGGTGGAGCTCCTGCTGATCGGAACTCCTCATGAAACTACCGCCAGTGTCGCTCTCCGAGATAGGACTCCCAAGTATCATCACTGAGAAAAACAGCCCTCGACAGGGACAATGGGACCAAGTACCGTACAGTTTCATAATGACTGATCCAATGAAGGGCCGCCAAGTCACATCTCTCACCTCAATCAACTCCAAGTTCGCCCGTAACGTCACAAAGTCAGTAATCCTTGATCGCTGGGCCACCCGATCACTAGCCCACCTCAAAGCACGGGGATAAAGGTCGTCCTCGACAACTACAGGGCGACGCACAGTCGGGTGCTCATAACTCCACCAGATAAGAAAGGGCCAGAAACTGGTCATGCTGCCGCAATGGGAAGAAGTTCGAACCCGCATCGATTGGAGGAAGCAGCCAAAGGTGAAAGACCCCTAATCCTGCTCCGATAAAGCCCCGAGATTAGCTACTATGCTCACCAAACGAAAAGGCACAAGCGACTTATTGTTATTGCAGAAGCAGCTGAAGATGATGTACAAAACAAGTTGCCGTCTCATAATATCCTGCCTGGCCAGCGATGGCTCAGCAGCAAAGGCACGATCATCCTGACTTCCTAACTAAGCCACGAGACTGGGAAGGCCGAACGCTCAGGAGGAGGCAAGTCCAGCAGAATGCATGCCTTGTCTCTACTGACTGACTGTAAAGTGATCCGCCGGCCAACGAAGGAAAGCCCTGTGATGATCGCCCAATCCAAGGGTGTAGGATCTAACTCAAAGCCGACAAAATGGAAGGTCCTGGTCTATCCAAACCACTGCTCATTCAGCGCTAGTACCACATGCCGGTTCAGGCGATTAGCCTGTAATCCCATGAAGGCTCTGAATCCAATCTCAGCCAAGAAGGCACGATATGATGGGGCAACTCGCTGCATAGTCACGAAGACCTGATGAACAGCCCCTTTAAAAGCTTTGTGTGCTCGAGGAGGGGGCAAATACTGTCTGGAATATATGTTGGGGTGATAAGAAAGGTCCCCAAGCAGTGGGATGTCTGGTACCTCTAAGTCTCCCAAGTCAGCATCCGTCTGCCTATGTCTGGAGGAAGCTCTCCCATAACCGCTCACCTGATCCCCAAGGCCCGGTACCTCCTCCTCAGCACCAATCTCCTCCGCAAAGGCTTGCTCAACTGGAGGGAAGGGGTCGACAGGTGGTCTACTCCCCTGTCTGCTCTAACTAGAAGAGGTTCGTCCGGTAGATCGTCGGCTACCTCTGGATCGATTGGAACCACCGGTGGAATCTGTCCGAGCCACCTTCCCTGAGTGACATCTCCTCTCTGAACCGTCATCACCCACATCTACCATCCTGAAAGGGTAAGCCAAGGTAAGAGGTGTTAATATACCGTACATGCAAATAAATAATAACATAATAAAGTAAAACAAAATAAACAACAAACAATAAAGAATAAATAAAAAGATTTCAAATGATAAGTAGAAACGAATTTCCTACACCTTTTGATTTTCTAACTTCAGATCAAATCTCACGGGTTTTCTGTCTTTTTCCTTTAAAAAGATTTTACTCTAAACCTTTTCCAACTCTTTCCCTAATTTTTAAAACTTTTGACAAAGTTTCGTTTAAAAATGGTCCCTACAACACCCGTGACATCAATGCAAAATACAAACTATGCACTTCACAATGTTACAATCACATAACACTAACACTCGTACACACTTTTCAAATTTCTAAGCTTTTCAAAACACATGTTTTATTTTTTCAATAAATCAATGGTTTTCAAAAATGTCCTAAAATTTCTCAAAGTCATTTCAAATGTTTTTTAAAATATTCCTACATTTTTCAAAATTTTAAAATCTAAAAATTTCATCAATTTCTTGAGTTTTCTCAATTTTCCTAATTTTCTAAGTATTTTCCTATTTTTCAAAAATAAAAAATTCAACAAGTTTTCAAAAAATCACGAAACTTCACACAGTTGTTAAACTCATTTTTCTAAGGCACATTGCACAAAAATCTAGCCTAAAAACCCAATACCCAAGCCTGTAGGAACAAACCCCCAATTCTTGCAGAAAACCCTCTTCACATAATCACGTAAAATCACTCAAATTCAATCAAACAAGCACCAAAATGCAAAAATAATATCACCACAGTGTTCAGAATATATCAAAACATCAATTTCTACAATTCACATGATTCAAACGAAATGTTATACATCAAAATCAACAAAAATTGGAAAACTCACTTTTTGGAGTTCTCCTGCGAAATCTTCTCGTCCGGCGACTTTTCCGGCGACGTGGTCTCCTTTCGGCAGTCACCCGTGGTCTCCAAGAAGTGCTCCTTCAAGGTTCAAGTCAGTTTCCCCACAAACACTCTCAACTTTTCGAAAAACTCTTTAAATACCGCAAGTATTCGAACCAGAATTATTCTGATTTTAATCCCAAGCCTGGCGCCACTAACAGAGGCGCCAAGCTAAAGTTTCCAAAGGCACAACTCCTAGTGGCGCTAGTTGCCAAATTTTGGGCGCTTTACCCTTTTTCTAGCCAAAACTCGTTTTCGAAGGCCTTTTGGGCCCAATATCCATTTTCGAACCCCCGTTGTCAAAAAATTTCCAAATTTCGTTATTCTGACTGCCTCGCGGTAGACATGGGACTCTTACTCTATCGTTTTTTGTCTTCAACAAGCAAAGATAGGAAAAGAGGGATAGTTGAAAGCACCCCATTTTTGATCGCTCGGTAGTCTACGATCCGTCCAGACTTATACTCAAGTCAATATGGACGTATTCCAATCGAAATCAACTCTCTAAGTCTAATCATGTCCATTCATCGCTTCGTGGGCCCACTAGGCTCAAACAGAGGCAAAATTACCAAAATGCCCTTAGGGGCATTGTTCGGTCACGTCTTTCCAAAGACGGTTAGTTACCTTTCCAATTTCAAATCAGGCACGTCTTTCGAAAAATAGTAAGTCTCCTTTCTAATTCCAAATCAGGCACGTCTTTTTGAAGACGATAAGTCCCCTTTCCATTTCCAAATCAGGCGCGTCTTTACGAAGACGGTAAGTCCCTTTTTCCAATTCCAAACCAGGCGCGTCTTTCCGAAGACAGTAAGTCCCCTTTCAATAGTTCAAATTAGGCGCGTTTTTCCGAAGACGATAAGATCCCTTTTCAATTCCAATAGGCACGTCTTTCTGAAGACGGTAAGTCCCCATTAAACCTGGCGACCGGAACGAGACCACAAGTCCCCTAGATGGTAGAATGGTCCACTTTTAGCGCTTGCTAGCCCGTCAATGTAAAAATGTCCTTTTTAGCACGCCTTCCGAGAAAGTTGACTTCTCATACGCTAAGTCCCTTTAGCAGCTTCCCGAGATCAGGCAGTCTCGGGAATTATCGCAACCGTTAGAGTAGCGAAAATACTCACAAGTAGGTCGATATAGGGAATTTCCAACAAACCCCTGTGTTATGAGACCGCCGTCAAAGTGGCGAAAACACTCAAAATCCAAGTCAACCCCAGTGCCTGCTAGTCCACTTCAGTGAAAAATGACCAAACTGCCCCTAGGGCCATTTTTCAGCACGTTTCTCGAGAACACACCTAAGTCCTCAGAATGATAAGTCCACCCATCCAAGATTGTCTTAAAAGCAATCCGGCATGATTAGGTGCCTTCTAGTCAGTTTCGAGCCAGTTCCGAAACTTTTCGGTCAAGATGACCGATTTGCCCTTAGGTATCCAAACGCCTCGGGGACCACACCGGCTCTGGGTATCAGACCGATAATCTCCTGAAAATGCTTTTTATAGTATTCCCGACCTTCCTTTATCTTTCCGGATCATTCCGAGTCAGTTCCGGCAAACTTGGGGCAAAATGATCGTTTTGTCCCTGGTGGGCCGGTCGCCTTTTCCGACCACACTGGCTCTGGGTATCAAACCAGTAGCCTTTGGGAACATTCTAAATAATGTTTCCAAATCTCGAGTCTTCTTCTGGGACGTTTTGAGTCTGTCTCGGCAGCTTTTCGGCTCAATTGACCGTTTTGCCCCTCATGGCCTGATCAACCCTTCCAACACATTGTGTTATCCTTTTTCAAGTAAAATACCTCCAGGACTCTATTCTAAGGGTTCCTTCCCTTTTTTGGCCCTCTAGGTCATTCCCGGCCCCTTCGAATCATTCCCCAGACCTTTCGAAGTCACTCCTAGTGAAGTCAGGCTAAAAATTACGTGGTAGTCACTAGTACAAGCTCCCAAATCTTCCAAAGATACGTTGCTTGCCAACTTAATGAACTTTCCTAAGTTGCTAGCGCCACTACTAGTGGCGCTAAGCCAAAAAGTGGACTGTGGCGCCAAGAGAAAATTTGCCCCAGCGCCACTACAACAGGCGAGAGGTGATTCTGTTCTCTATAAATACATAGCCTCCTCCAGCATGAAAGAGGTCCGTAAACTCAGTCTAAAAACCCTACTTTTCGATATACAGAGCTCGTAGCTTCCCAAAACCCTAGTCTCCTTAGGTTTTCCAAGCCTAGCCTCTATACACAAACCCTAGCTTCCTATACACTCACATACACTTCTATACACTCATACACTAGCCTCCAAAGCCTCCTTTGAAGACTTGAAGTGCTGCAATCTGAAGCTTTGAAGATTGAAAACAAACTCTTAAAGACTAAAGTGAAAACTGAAGCAAGACAAGAAAAGCAAAGCGCGCAAAGCTAAGCAAAATAAAGAATACACAAGGTAGGTTTCTTATTTACGTTTACGCATCTTCCCCCCTCTCTTCTCTCTCCTAACCCACTTGGGTTTTCTTCTATTTTAATCCTCCATCTTCTTCCCCCCCCCCCCCCCCCCCCCCCCCCTTCTTGGATGCTTGAAACAAGGGAATTCCCGGTCCATGTGTAGGGTTAGACTATTGGAGAGTCACCGTGTTGGGGGGCTTTCTTTTAGTCTAACCGGAGACCACGTGAGTTCGGTCTCCTTGATTATGTGGTGAAGCCTTTAACCTTGTATGTTCACGACCCCAATTTGCATTGTGCATATTATGATTTTGCATTCCTCCAAAGTTTGTTTTAAACTTGTTTTCAAAAGCTTGCATTAAACTTGTTTTCAAAAACTTACATCAAAATCTTCCTTTTCAAAACCACAATCCTAAGGTGATCCTAGCCTTTTCATGGCTAGGGTTGCTTTAGGAAAGTGTTACATTTAAAGTGACCAATATGGTCCATATTTTCAAAACATAGTTGTTTTCAAAACTACTATCTTAAAATGAATCTAATCTTCTTATGGTTAGAATCACTTTAGGAAAGTAAGGTATTTTATATACTTTCTAAAAAACTCTTCTCAAAAATCTCATTCTAAAATCTCTTTTCCAACATGCTTTCCATAAACTCTCTCCAATATTCTTTCCAAAATTATTTTCAAAAGCTCCCTCCAAAAATTATTTTCAAAAACTCATTTTTAAACTCCTTTCCAAAAAGCTCTCTTCAAAATTCTTTTCCTAAAAACACTCCTTAGGTTTCCTTCTTAGAAAACTCTCTCCCTAAATCTCTTTCCAACAATCTCCTTCCAAAAATCCCCTTCCAAAAACTCTCTCTTTTCAAATTCACTTTCTAAAAGCTCCTCTCTAGGATTTCCTTCCAAAAATTTTCCTTTCTAAAAACTCACTTTCCAAAAACTCTTTCCTTAGAGCCTAAGTTAAATCTTAGAACCCACAATTAGGAAACCCTAATTTTCCTTCCCAAAAACATGATTTCCAATCCCTTATTTTGGCCTCAAAACCTAGGTTTCCAAAACCTCTTGCTTTCTACATCAAAACTATGTATATTTTCAAAACCTCTTTTCTACGTCAAAACTATAGTCTTCCCAAAACTAGGATTTCCAAAACTCCATCTTTCCAAATCCATGCCAAATCCAATCTCCCTTTTAGGAAACCAAATCCAATCTTCCCTTTAGAAAACTAGATCCAATCCTCTGTTTTTGGAAACAAAATCGAAACATCTCTTTTTAGAAACAAAATCCACTCCCTTATTTTAGGAAATAGGAATCTCAATCCTTCCAAACCCATATCTTTCCTATTACAACTCCTTCCTAATCTAGTACTTTCCTAAACCTTAGGTTTCCTAAACTTAAACTTTTAAATCTTTCCTTAAACTTTAAGCTTTCAAACCTTTCTTAATTCCATCCCTTTCCAAATCTTAACTTTCCAAATCTAAGTTTTCAAACCCTTCCTAATTTCAAAACCTTTCCTAATTCAAAAATTTTCTTAATTCGAAAACTTTCCTAAATCGAAACTTTCCTAAAATGAAACTTTTCAAAAATGACACTTTCCTAAATTGAAACTTTCCTAAAACGAAACTTTTCAAAAATGACACTTTCCTATTTTGCAACTTTCCTAAATCAAGACTTCCCTAATTGAACATTTCCTACATTCAATCCAATCTTTCTCCAATCTTCAAAGTCCAACATTCGAGTCCAATCTTTTTTAATCTCAAGTTCTTTCTAAATCCTCTCTTTCCTAAGTCTAGATTTCCTAAAACTAATCTTTTCAAATCTTTCAGTCAAAGTTCAATCTCTCAATCTTCCAATCCAAATTCCAATTTAATTTCTTTTTCCAATCATACCTTTTATTTTCTATCGGACTCTTATCTGAATTACGACTGACCTGATTCTTCCAAAAGGATACGTGGGCAACCTTCATAGGTGCGGTCACAACATTTTTCAAACTTCTATTTCCACAACTTCTTTCAAATCTCCAATTCTACAATCTTCTTCAAGTTTCCAATTCCATAATCTATTTCAAACTTTCAATTCCAAATATGTATTTCCAAATATCTATTCCCAATTTCTAAAACTTTCCAATTTCAAACTTATCTTTTCAAATTTCTTTCAAATCAATCTATTTCCAAATCTATTTTCCAACTCTCTTTTCTTACACTTGCACATCATGCATCATGCTAGTTTCTTTTTAAACATTTCTTTTCTAAAGTAAATAGGATTGAAAATTTGTTAGTTGAAGACTCTCATAGGTGAATCTGGGGTAAATAGACATGTAGGTACCGCAAGGGCAGGGTAGGGTGATGGCTTAGTACATCTTCCCTACACGTCACCAACCTCCAAATCTAGAATCACTGTTTTTAAAGACCAAAATGGAGTTTTTTTTCAAAAAGGGCTTAAAAGTTTTCCAAAGGTTGCCAAACAACCTATTCTCTTAAAAATCTTCTCTAGAGGTAGTATTTTCAAAAATCATTTTAAAAAATCCTAAGTGTAGTTTTCAGATTATGCTTAGTTTTTTTAGGTGACCTAACTCACCTTAATCAAATTAGGTGGTAACTCCAAATGTTTTCCAAAAGCCCTTTATTCAAATCAATTTTCAATTCAAATCTAGTCGCACTTATTCTTCTAGGAGGGTGAGTTCTAACAAAAGAGTACAGTATTTTTCTCGCTTGTGTGTGTATTCCTCGAGTGCGAAAAATATGGGCGCGACAGCTGGCAACTCCACTGGGGACACTTAGAGGGTTAGGCCGTAGTCATGTCTCTTTACCCTTCACCCATGTAGAGTCTTCCATTAACTTGTTCAATCCTATTCACTTTAAATCTTTCAAAAACCAAAATTTTAAAATTGTTTTAAAAAAACATGCATTTATTCATATTATCTTGTATTAAGTTTGCCATCCACATACTAACTCTTGCATCTTTATTTTTTAGGTGCGCTTTTTGTTTAAATTTTTATTAACTGCCATGTATGAATGTGATGAACAGGATGAATGGGAGTTGTTGGGCTTTTTCCTCCGCTTTCAAAGATCATACACACATTGCATGTACACCTGCATTATGCGTACTTACATTTTACTGTAATATGTTTGTTCTAGTTAGAAAGGGGGAACAATATATTTGTTGTGGGTAAGATGCTGTGTCAGTTTCTTCGCCTACGACCTCTTGATGGTTCCCCTGCTCGGATCACCAATCGATCATGGCACCATCTCGGGAAATGGGCCTAGGTTTGAAGATCCGGGGACCAAGCCTTTCTAGGATGCATTAGTTAACCTTCAACCTCATACTCATATAGACACCATGCATAGCCGAACCTTTGCTGGATTTAAGACACGCGCACCATTTTCCAAAACCATGGAGGAAAGGGTGACTGCTCTTATTTTTCATCTATACCTATCTATTCCCGTTGTTATAATGACTGTCTAACTGCTCATGCATGCATGTTTACTTCAACTGTATTTTCTCTCTTTATACTATATGCATCCATTTTCATGCATTCCATAGTCCATGTCAAGACGAGAGTTCCAAGTAACTCAAGTCACTGCATTCTCATGCATATGATCAACCTATTAAGAGTGACACCAAGGTCACTCTCCCTTGCATTAGACCTACCCAAACCCTAACGGTTCCCACGTAACCCTAAGGACTCATGGCATGCACCTTAATTCATTCCATAAGAGGGGCCCCAATCCGTCTATGCTCACAGAGATAGGATTGCCAAGAAGACAAGGGGTAATCGATCAACAAGGTCTCTTAGCAACCTCCTCGACATTAAATCCAACGAAGGCGAATCCGAAGACTCAAGAGTAGTTTAGGTTTTCTTTTGTAAAACTAAATAGGTGTAACCTCAAAGGAAAATGTTCCCCCTCCCCTTATTGAAATGTATTCCAACTCTTTTGTATATTAATCCCGAAGTTAAATACTTTTCGCGAACGAGTGAGTGAATAAATGCATGAATGAAGGAAAGGTTCCCAGTTGACGGTAAGGCATCTGCACGCAAGGGCAAATCCCCTATCTCCAAAAGTGAGCCAATGCACCATGTGTAGTTTCCCTCCTAAAGAGGGGCACCCTAGAGCATGCATTGCATAAAGACTTATTAAGATAAAACACTGACTCTTTTCCTTTGTTGGTTTCAGGTACCTCTCCTCGTCCCTCCTTTGTCTTCCAAGCTGAACGCTAAGAAACGCCCATGGAATTACTTACTCTTGATACCTTAACTCTATTACTAGTGGAGGCAAGAGGAGTTAGACATAAGATGACCAAAATGGAAGGTGTCGCGCCCAGATTTTTCGCACTCGAGGAATACTCACACAAGCGGGAAAAATATTGTACTCTCTCGTTAGAACTCACCCTCCTAGAAGAATGAGTGCGACTAGGTTTGAATTGAAAACAGGTTTGAATAAAGGGCTTTTGAAAAACATTTGGAGTCGCCACCTAACTTGATTAAGGTGAGTTAGGTCACCTAAAAACTAAGAATAATCCGAAGACTACACTTAGGGTTTTGGAAAACAATTT
This sequence comes from Euryodendron excelsum, assembly GCA_033060915.1. Lineage (NCBI taxonomy): Eukaryota > Viridiplantae > Streptophyta > Magnoliopsida > Ericales > Pentaphylacaceae > Euryodendron > Euryodendron excelsum. The sequence goes on along the minus strand of CM065392.1, from coordinate 7,767,065 downwards.
GAAAATATCTCCTCGAGAGAGGGTTTTTAAGAAAACGGGTTGTTTGGCAACCTTTGGAAAACATTTAGCCCTTTTTAGAAAAATGACTCTTTTTTGGTCTTTGAAAATAGTGATCTAGGTTCGGAGGTTGGTTATGTGTAGGGAAGACGCACTAAGCTATCACCCTACCCCGCCCTTTCGGTACCTACATGTCAATCTACCCTAGATTCACCTATGAGAGTCTTTAACTAACTATTGTTCAATCCCATTCACTTTGAAAAACAATGTTTGAAATAAATATGATGCATGAGATGCAAGTGCAAGACAAGAAGATTGAAAAATAGATTTGGAAAGTGATTGATTTGATTTGAAAATAGATTTAAAGAGATGGAATTGAAATTGGAAAGTTTGGAAACTTGGAAATAGGAACTTGAAAATAGAAATTTTGAAATTAGAATTTTGAAAATAGATTGGAATTGAGATTTGAAAGATGTGGAGACCGCACCCATGAGGGTGGAATTGAAAGTTTGAAAAATATTGTGACCGCACCTATGGAGGTTGCCTACGTATCCCTTTGAGGGAATCAGGTCAGTCGTAGTTCGAACAAGAGTCCGATTGAAAATAGAAGAATGGATTGAAGAAGGAAATTGAATTTGATATTGGATTTGATTTGAGATTAGAAGAAGGAGATTGGAAATTAAAATTGGAAAGATTGGACTTTGATTTGAAAAGATTGATTTAGACTTGTTTTAGAAAGATGAGGGTTTAAGAAACCTAGACTTAGGAAAAAGAAGAGACTTAGGAAAGATTTGACTTGACTTGGAAGGTTTAGGAGATTAGGAAAGATTGGATTTAGGAAATGTTTGAATTAGGAAAGGTTCGATTTAGGAAAGTTTTGAAATTAGGAAAGTTTCAACTTAGGAAAACTTTGAATTTGGAATGTTTCAACTTTAAGAAAGTTTTGAATTAAGAAAGTTTTGAATTTAGGAAAGTTTTAGGTTTCAGGAAAGTTTTGAAATTAGAAAGTTTCGAGTTTAGAAAGTTTTCAAAAAAGGAAAGGTTTTCAGATTAGGAAAGTTCCCAAATTAGGAAAGTTTTGAAATTAGGAAAGTTTTGTTTCATGAAAGGTTTAGAAATAAGAAAGTGTTGAATTTAGAAATGTTTTGAATTAAGAAAGTTTCAACTTAAGAAAGTCTTGAATTAAGAAAGTTTTGAATTTAGAAAAGTTTTAGATTTGAAAAGATTTTGAAGTTTTGAAAAGTTTAGAATTTGGAAAGATTTAGGTTTAGAAAGATTCAACTTTAAGAAAGTTTCAAATTTAGGAAGCTTAGAATTTTAGAAAGATTTGAAATTTAGAAAGTTTAGGATTTAGAAAGTTTTAGAATTTAAATTTTAGAAAGTCTTGAAATTAGGAAATGTTTGAGTTTAGGAAGAGTTTGAAAACTTAGATTTGAAAAGTTAAGATTTGAAAGGAAGGTAGAATTAAGAAATGGTTGAATTAGGAAAGATTTTTATGTTCAAGTTTTGGAAACTTAAGATTTAGGAAAGTAGAAGTTTGGGAAGAATTTGAATTAGAAAAGAATTGGATTTTGAAACTTAAGGAAAGGTTTAAAGTTTAGGTTTAGGAAACTTATGGTTTAGGAAGGAATTGAATTAGGAAAGGTTTGGACTAGGAAGGGATTGGATTTGGTTTCTAAAAGAAAAGATTTGATTTTGTTTCCAAAAACGGAGGACGGGATCTAGTTTCCTAAACGGGGAGATTGGATTTGGTTTCCTAAAGAGAAGATAGGATTTGGAAAGGGAGATTTTAGAAACCCTAGCTTTGGAAAATCGTAGTTTTAACGTAGAAAATAGGTTTTGGAAACGTGTATCGTTCGAATGTGAAAACAAGGGGTTTTGGAAACCTAGGTTTGGGGCAAAGTTTGAAAACCATGTTTTTAGAAAGAAAATTTAGGGTTTCCTAATTGTGGGTTCTAGGGCTTGACTTGGGCTCTAAGGAAAGAGTTTTTGGAAAGTGCGTTTTTGGACACGAAAGTTTTCTAGAAGGGAATCCTAGGGAGAAGTTTCTAGAGGGAAAATTTTTTGGAAAGTAAATTTGAAGAGAGTTTTTGGAAAGAGATTTTAAAGAGAGGGAGTTTTCGGAAAGCATATTTTTAGAGACGTAGATTTTAGAAGGAAAATCCTAAAGGGGAATTTCTAGAAGGAAGATTTTGGAAAGAGAGTTTTTTAGAAAGATTTTTGGAAGAGGTTGTTGGAGAGAGTTTTTAGGAAGGTGAGTTTAGGGAGTGTTCTTAGAAAGAGATTTTAAAGAGAAGGAGTTTTGGAAAGTTTGAAAAAGAAAATTTTGAAAAATAGATTTTGGAAGGGAGTTTTTGAAAACAATTTTAGAGAGAAGAGTTTTAGGAAAGTATGTTGGAAAAAAGATTTTTAGGAAGAGGGATTTAGAAAAATAGTTTTTAGAAGGTATAAAAACATCTCACTTTCCTAAAGCGATTCTAGCCATAAGAGAGCTAGAACCACTTTAAGAAAGTGGTTTTGAAAACAAAGTTTGAAAGTATAGACCAAATGGTCACTTTTAATATAACACTTTCCTAAAGCAACCCTAGCCATGGAAAGGCTAGAATCACCCTAGAATTGTGGTTTTGAAAACAAGTTTTTGAAAAAGAGATTTTGATGCAATTTTGAAAAACAAGTTTGAAAACAGTTTTGAAAACAACTTTGAAAACGAGTTTTGAAAGATGCGAGATTATGATATGCACAATGCAATTTGGGGTCGTGAACATACAAGGTTAAGGCTTCACCACATAATCAAGGGGGCCGGACCCACGTGGTCTTTGGTTAGACTAGAAGAAAGCCCTCGACACGGTGACTCTCCCATAACCCAATCTTACACATGGACCGGAAATCCCCTTGTTTCAAGCATGCAAAGAAAGGGGGGGAAAGAGATGGGGGATTAAAATAGAGAAAACCCAAGTGGGTTAGGAGAGAGAAGAGAGAGGGGGGAAGTGCGGAAATTTAAATAGGGAGCCTACCTTGTTTCTTGTTTATTTTGCGTGCCGTGCAGTCTTCGGTCTTCGGTCTTTGGTCTTGATCTTCACCCTCAGTCTTCAAGGATTGTCTTCAAGCTTTGAATGGCTGCTCTTCAAGTCTTGAGAGAGTGGTTGAAGGCTAGTGTATGAGTGTATAGGGGTGTGTATGAGTGTATAGGAGGCTAGGGTTTGTGTATAGTGGCTAGGGTTTGGAAAACCTAGGGAGGCTACGTTTTTGGAGGTGCTCGAGCTTTGTGTATCGAATTGTGTGATTTTTAGGTTAAGTTTTCAGACCCCCCTCACGTTGAATGAGGCTCTGTATTTATAGAGGGAGGACAAGCCTGGCGCTTGTTGCAGTGGCGCCAGGGCAAAATTTATACTGGCGCCACTAGGAGTGGCGCCAGGCCATTTTTTGGCTTGGCACCACTGCTAGTGGCGCCAGCCATTTAGAAAACAATTAAGGTCGGCAAGCAACGTATCTTTGACTAGATTTGGGCGCCTGTACTAGTGACTACCATGTAAACTTTGGCCTGGCTTCACTAGGAGTGACTTCGAAAAGTCTGGGAATGATTTTTAGGAGCCGGGAGTGACCCGGAAGGCCGGAAAGGAGTAGGAACACTTAAAATAGTGTCCTGGAGGTATTTGACTTGAAAAGTGAGGATTGGATGTGTCGAAAAGGTTGACCGAGCCTTTAGGGGCAAAACGGTCAATTTGACCGAAAAACTGCCAGGACAGACTCAAACTGTCCCGGAAGAAGACTTGGGATCTGGAAACATTATTTAGAATGTTCCCAGAGGTTGCCGGTTTGATACCCAGAGCCGGCGTGATTGGAAATGGAGACCGGCCCACCAGGGGCAAAACGGTCATTTTGTACCGGGTTTGCCGGAACTGACTCGGAATGGTCCGAAAAGGTAAAGGAAGGTCGAGAACACTATAAAAAGTATTCTAGGGACATTACCGGTTTGATACCCAGAGCCGGTGTGGTTCCCGGGGCGTTCGGATGCCTAGGGGCAAAATGGTCATCTTGACTGGAAAAGGTCCAAAGGGTAATTTGGTCATTTTTCACCGAAGTGAGCTAAAAAACATGGGTATTGACCTAGGTTTTAAGTGTTTCCGCCACTCGGACGGGGTTGAGTATTTCCGCTACTCGGACGGGGTTGACGATTTGAGAGTATTTCCGCTACTCTAACGGTTCTGTGAGTATTTCCGCTACTCTAACGGGTCTGTGAGTATTTTCGCTACTCGGTTCTGTGAGTATTTCGGCTACTCTAACGGGTCTGTGAGTATTTCCGCTACTCTAACGGCTTTGTGAGTATTTCCGCTACTCTAATAGTTTTGTGAGTATTTCCGCTACTCTAACGGTTCTGTGAGTATTTCTGCTACTCTAACGGGTCTGTGAGTATTTCCGCTACTCTAACGGTTTTGTGAGTAGTTTTGCTACTCGGACCGTCTCGAGGAATAAACTGTCTCGAGAGAGGGATTGGAAAGGGGTCTTACCGTCTCCGAAGAGACGTGCCTAGATTGGAACCGTCTTAAGGAATAAACTGTCTTGAGAGAGGGATTGGAAAGGGGTCTTACCGACTCCGAAGAGACGTGCCTGGGTTTTGAGTGTTTCTGCCACTCTAATAGTATGAGTGTTTCCGCTACTCTGACGGTTTGGTGAGTGTTTCCGCCACTCTGACGGTTTTGTGGGTGTTTCCGCCACTCTGACGGTTTGGTAGGTGTTTCCGCCACTCTGACGGTTTGGTGAGTGTTTCCGCCACTCTGACGGTTTGGTGAGTAGTTTTGCTACTCGGACCGTCTCGAGGAATAAACTGTCTTGAGAGAGGGATTGGAATTGGAATAAGAAAGGATAATGCCCCTAAGGGCATTTTGGTCATTTTGCCTCTATTCGGGCCTGACAGGCCCGCTAAGCGATGGAAAGACGGAATTTGGACTAGAGGATTGGTTTCGATTGGAATATGTCCATAATGACTTGAAAACAAGTCTGGACGGAGTGTAAACTGCCGAGCAGTCAAAAATGGGGTGCTTACAGAAGGCATACTATGTTCTTTTTTATCGTATGCAACCTATGAGCAAGTAGAGTCCTCGCAGGCCTAAACCCATGATGGATGAAAAAGGATAAAGAAGGAAGATCAAGAATATGCCTCGACCATTGCTTACCAACAACCTCCCCAGGCCGAGGGCCTTACTTGGATGCCTTCCAAACCAACCTCTAACTAAACCCATAGATTGAATAATCTCTCCTACGGATACCATCCCAACCCATTTGGCCCTGTCACCGAAAATTATCCCATTTTGAAACATAAAACCCACAGCACTTTCAATTCTTGAACCATCAACCCGGTTGTGACCTCACCAAAGCTCAATTCCTAATCATCAAAAACATCTGCAACACCTCCTCGGCCTAGGCGAACAAGTGAGAAAAAATGGACATTTACTAAACTGGCGTGCTCACAGACCATGGCCTATTTTGGTCTCTTAGCAGTCAGATATCTGAAGCCTATACCTGCCCGACCTCGGCCTAATCCTCTGCTTCATTATTTTGAATCTACAGCGAGCTGCAAGTATCATTCGGGCGGCCAAAGACATGACACTGAAGATTGTTTGACCCTCAAGCATAAGATTCAAGACCTGATAGATAACAAGATTATTGGCTTACAACCAGCAAATCCTTCTCCAAATGGCGCTACAAACCCTCCGCTAGACCACGCCGTCAACGTCATTACAAAGTTTGGTAACAATAAGGTTTGTTTTGCTGCATGCCAAGAGATATATTATAAGGATGGGGAGGAAATAGAATGTGAAGATACGGAGCAGTATCATGCCTGGTTATGGTATAACCCCGATAAAATGCCAACCCCCAAAGACGAGCTCGCATATGAATTTGTGAAGAAAATTGACCAGGAGCTGTCCAAACTCAATGATAAGAATCCCCTATTGTGTACACCTGAGAACACCGAGCCACTGCTGGACGCCAGAGCAGAAAACCCTGAGCTCGACCTATTAGGCTAGAAGAGGACGAGTCACCCGATTAGTTTGTTAGAGCAACCACAGAGCAAACAAATGAAGGCAAGACGGTCAAGAAAAGCTGACAATTACATCATCACCGCTAACTCACCTGGAACTCTGGGAGAAGCATCTACCTGTCCTGCCTTAGCTGAAGATCTCAACCATGGATGGAATGCTGATATAAGCATCATCCCAAAGCCCTATTCAAGAATGCAGGAATCCTATCAAAAGTGTACAAGAGAGGGGTGTTTTCACCCACTTTCTTTATATTCCTTTTACTTCCTGTCTTTAAATCGATGTTTACATTTTCTTACTGCTCAAGAACTCTATGCTTTCCATAGAAAATGATAATAGAAATCAAAAGATAGTCCTCTTATTTATTGCTGCTATCTTATATGTCTCTTGTGAATGATAACTACTTTCTACGCAATGGGCATGATTTATCTTATAGAATGATCTAACTTGAAGGGATGATAGCATGAGTTAACCACTCGCCAAATGATCAGCTTTCCAGAGAGAGAAAGGATAAGGATGAGTGAGGAAACTACCTAAAGGCAACACTTGCAAGACTCCGAAGCTAAGCGATATGCGGCCAGATTATCAAAGTGAAGGAGAGCCATCTTTCATTTTCCAACATATAGAAAATAGTAATAATAAAAAATGCTTATATTCCCTTTGCTTAACCCCTAGTGCCTTGTGGAAAGCGAAAATTTTCTTTATCAACCCCGATCCAAGACTGTCCTCCCCATACTGGGGCAGACAATAGTTGAAAACTCTAGGAATGGTATCCACCTCTATCATGCTAGGATAGTATCGAAAGCTCTATAGATCAAGCAATCTAATTCAAAGTGAAGAGAGGCCCTCATTTTATTCCCCATATAGTCAAAAGCAACCCCTTGCCAAACCCGTTGAGCCATTTACATTCTTTGAGAAAATCCTAACCTAGAGATTACCACCCACATTGGGTTAGATTGAACCATTAAGGAAAAGGTCTAAAGGAAAAGGAATGGTAGAATTACTGGTTCCATAAAAAGATAAAAAGGAAAAAAAGATAAAAACAAAAGAAAGGAGTTGCCAAAGGGCAAGAGGCCGAAAAAAAAAACCCTAAGGAAAGGCCTAAATAAAACCATGATTGAGTCATCTTCAAAAGCATAATAAGAAGATCGAAAGAGAAGAGAGTCATGGTTATCTCGAAAAGCATATAAAAAGGGGGAAAGGAAAGAATCATTTTCACCCTGAGAAGTGTATTTAAAGGTGATCCTAGGTTACAAAGAAACCCAGTAGAAACAATAGGGTCGAGCCTTTATCCTTTCTTGCAAAACCCCAAAACCATAGCCTACATTACAACCCTACTAAAATTCACTTTGATTGAAAATAGATTGCTTGATCTAAATGAGCTAGAAATGCTACCAAAGCTAAAAAAAAAAGGGTGCTAACTCTACTGGAAGAAAAATAGTCAAGGATGGTACGGATCTATACCCTGTTGAAAACAACATTGAATTTGAGCCTACATACCCCATTGTTTCTGAAACCCCATAACCTATCCTACATTACTGTCCCAAACAAAGTCTCCTCAGATTGAAAGGACTGGTGGTTTATTGCTCTGTTGAAGGTCGAGAAACCTGTTGCTAAAACCCCGAGAGTCGAGAGTTTCAGCCCAATAATTATATACACTAACCCCGAGACAAAGAGCCGAAGGTGATCAAAAGGTTGACAAATGTGCGAAGTGCTATCATCCAACCAAGGTAAGATTGAGCCAGCGGAGAGGCCAGGCCCCCCGAAAAAGAAAAAGTTACCATTCCAAAGATACCAAGTTCGACAGCACCCCTTGTCATTCTATTAGTTAACATACTTCTAATATGTGCATACATATTTAAAAAATAAAAAAAAATTAAAAAAATTAGCATGAGCTTTGCATACACAGGATATAACTCCATGTAAACACAAAAGTCACCAACATAAACTCATGTAATATATACATAACATCATCATCCATCACATACATCCGATCATATGCCTAGCTGTAAAGATCATAAATGTATTAGTTTATTCATGCATCTAAATACCATAAATATCTATCTTTGTACAAAACTTACAAAATAAAACTGTCTAACATAAATAGATCTCAGGAATAGGGGCAAAAGAAGATTGGAGTCTCCACAAGGGGCATCTGTCACATGTTAAAGTCGATGTCATCTGGATTGAAATCCCCAAAACTCGGCATCGGAGGAGGCGGATAACTACTCGAAGCCCCAGCATCCTACAGGGAAGATAGAACCGAAATCAACCACATGAAATAAGAACTAAGCAACAGCAAAGCAAAAAAAAGGGGAGAATAGACGACATACCCTGCCACCTCCCATCTGAGCTATTCGAGCCGTCAAAGAAGCCACCTCTACCTGATATTGATCTCGCTCCATCTGGTATCGATCCTTCTAATCCCTCATAGTAGTAAACTCAGCCTGGGGCACATATCTTCTGGCTCAGCGCCACAAGTCAACCACCTCCTAGCCCACAGTGTACCCGCCGACTACTATATTAAACCAGGTGAAGGCACCGACAGAATGAGCCCCAAAGTGCGCAGCATAATCTGTATCCGGAGGAAGCAAGAACTCGGCACCCTGCTGCCGCTCTTGATTGGGGATAGGCACTCCCGCCACCAAGGCCCCAAACATATACTCTGGTGGAGCTCCTGCTGATCGGAACTTCTCATGAAACTGCCGCCAGTGTCGCTCTCCGAGATTGGACTCCCAAGTATCATCACTGAGAAAAACAGCCCACGACAAGGACAATGGGACTAAGTACCGTATAGTCGAACTGATCCAATGAAGGGCCACCAAGTCACATCTCTCGTCTCAATCAACTCCAGGTTCGCCCGTAACGTCACAAAGTCAGTAATCTTTGATCGCTGGGCCACCCGGTCACGAGCCTACCTCAAAGCACTGGGATAAAGGTCGTCTTCGACAACTACAAGGCGACGCACAGGCAGGTACTTATAACTCCACCAGACAAGAAAGGGCCAGAAACTAGTCATGTTGCCCCAACGGGAAGAAATCTGAACCCTCATCGATCGGAGGAAGCAGCCAAAGAAGAATGACCCCCAATCCAGCTCCAATAAAGCCCCGAGATCAGCTACTATGCTCACCAAACGAAAAGGCACAAACGACGATGGCTCATATTGTTGCAGAAGCAGCAGAATGCTCAAGAGGAGGCAAGTCCAGCAGAATGCATGCCTTGTCTCTACTGCCTGATTGTAGAGTGATCCACCGGCCAACGAAGGAAAGCCCTATGATGATCGCCCAATCCAAGGGAATGAGACCTAACTCAAAGCTGACAAAATGGAAGGTCCCGGTCTCTCTAAACCACCGCTCAACCAGCGCCATTACCAAATACCGGTTCAAGTGGTTAGCTTGTAATCCTATGAAGGCTCCAAATCCGATCTCAGCCAAGAAGACACGATATGATGGGGCAGCTCGCTCCGTAGTCACGAAGACTTGATGAACAGCCCCTCTAAAAGCTGTGTGTACTCAAGGAGGGGGTAAATGCTGTCTGGAATATGTGCTGGGGTGATAAGTAAAGTCCCCAAGCTGTGGGATGTCCGGTACCTCCAAGTCTTCCAAGTCAGCATCCGTCTGCCTATGTTTGGAGGAAGCTCTCCCATAACCGGTCACCTGATCCCTAAGGCGTGGTACCTCCTCCTCAGCACCAATCTCCTCCATAAAGGCTTGCTCAACCAGAGGAAAGGGGTCGACAGTTGGTCTACTCCCCTGTCCACTCTGACTAGAAGAGGTCTGTCCGGTAAATCGTCGGCTACCTCTGGATCGACTGGAACCACCGGTGGAATCTGTCCGAGTCGCCTTCCCTGAGCAACGTCTCCTCTCAGAACCGTCATCACCCACATCTGCCATCCTGAAAAGGTAAGCCAAGGTAAGAGGTGTTAATATACAGTACATGCAGATAAATAATAACATAATAAAGTAAAACAAAATAAACAACAAACAATAAAGAATAAATAAAAAGATTTCAAATGATAAGTCGAAACGAATTTTCTACACCTTTTGATTTTCTAACTTTAGGTCAAATATCAAGGGTTTTCTGTCTTTTTCCTTTAAAAAGATTTTACTCTAAACCTTTTCCAACTCTTTCTCTAATTTCTAAAAATTTCGACAGAGTTTCGTTTAAAAATGGTCCCTACAACACCCGTGACATCAATACAAAATACAAACCGTGCACTTCACAACGTTACAATCACATAGCACTAACACTCGCACACACTTTTCAATTTCTAAGCTTTTTAAAACACATGTTTTATTTTTTCAGTAAATCAATGGTTTTCAAAAATGTCCTAAAATTTCTCAGAATCATTTCAAATGTTTTCTAAAATATTTCTACATTTTTCAAAATTTAAAACTCTAAAAATTTCATCAATTTCTTGAGTTTTCTCAATTTTCCTAATTTTCTAAGTATTTTCCTATTTTTCAAAAACAAAAAATTCACCAAGTTTTCAAAAAATCACGAAACTTGACACGGTTATTAAACCCATTTTTCTAAGGCACATTGTACAAAAATCTAGCCATAAAACCCAATGCCTAAGCCTGTAGGAGCAAACCCCCAATTCTTGCAGAAAACTCTCTTCACATAATCACATAAAATCACTGAAATTCAATCAAACAAGCACCAAAATACAAAAATAATATCACCACAGTGTTCAAAACATATCAAAACATCAATTTCTACTATTCACATGATTCAAATGAAATTTTATACATCAAAATCAACAAAAATTTGAAAACTCACTTTTTGGAGTTCTCCGGCAAAATCTTCTTTTTCGGCGACTTTTCTGGCGACGTGGTCTCCTTCTAGCAATCACCTGTGGTCTCCAAGAATTGCTCCTTCAAGGTTTAAGTCAGTTTCCCCACAAACACTCAGGTTTTCGAAAAACTCTTCAAATACTGCAAGCATTCGAACCAGAATTTTTTCTGGTTTTAATCCCAAGCCTGGCGCCACTAGCAGAGGTGCCAAGCTAAAGTTTCCAAAGGCGCCACTCCTAGTGGCGTCAGTTGCCAAATTTTGGGCATTTTACCCTTTTTCTCGCCAAAACTCGTTTTCGAAGGCCTTTTGGGCCCAATATCCATTTTCGAACCCCCGTTGTCGAAAAATTTCCAAATTTTGTCCCTTCGAATGCCTCGCGGTCAACATGGGACTCTTACTCTATTGTTTTCTGTCTTCGACAAGCAAAGATAGAAAAAGAACGACAGCTGTAAGCACCCCATTTTTGACCGTTCGGCTGTCTACGGTCCGTCCACACTTGTACTCAAGTCAATATGGACGTATTCCAATCGAAATCAACTCTCTAAGTCTAATCTCGTTTATTCACTACTTCGCAGGCCCACCAGGCCCAAATAGAGGCAAAATTACTGAAATGCCTTTAGGGGCATTGTTCGGTCCAATTTCAAACCAGGCACGTCTTTTCGAAGACGGTAAGTCCCCTTTCCAATTTCAAATCAGGCACGTCTTTCCGAAGACGATAAGTCTCCTTTCCAATTCCAAATCAGGCACGTCTTTTCGAAGACAGTAAGTCCCCTTTCCAATTCCAAATCAAGCACGTCTTTCCGAATACTGTAAGTCCCCTTTCCAATTCCAAATCAGGCACATCTTTTTGAAGACAGTAAGTCCCCTTTCCAATTCCAAATTAGGCGCGTCTTTACGAAGACGGTAAGTCCCTTTTCCAATTCCAAACCAGGCGCGTCTTTCCGAAGACGGTAAGTCCCCTTTTCATAGTTCAAAATAGGTGCGTCTTTCCGAAGATGATAAGACCCCTTTCCAATTTCAATAGGCACGTCTTTCCAAAGACGGTAAGTCCCCTTTAAACTTGTCGACCGGGACGAGACCCCCAGTCCCCTAGATGGTAGAACGGTTCACTTTTGGCGCCCGCTAGCCCGCCAATGCAGAAATGTCTATTTCGGCACACCTTCTGGGAAAGTTGTCTTCTCAAGTGCTAAGTCCCTTTAGCAGCTTTCCGAGATTGGGCAGTCTCGGGAATGATCGCGAACCGTCAGAGTAGTGGAAATACTCGCAAATATCGCAACCGTCAGAGTAGTGGAAATACTCACAAGTAGGTCGATATAGAGAATTGCCAACAAACCCCTGTGTCACGAGACCGTCGTCAGAGTGGCGAAAACACTCAAAACCCAGGTTAACACTAGTGCCTGCTAGTCCATTTCGGTGAAAAATGACCAAACTGTTGAGTCAAGGTTGATCCCTGTTGACTCAAGGTTAATTTCCATGTTGATTTTGATGATAACTAAACCTTGTGTTATTTTACTAATGAATCTACTTAGTGTGCAGATTAACAAAGTTCATAACTTAGACTTAAAGTTGAATCTTAAGTCTAATACATGTCAAATAGTATGCACAACAAGTTCAAGAAGCAAACAATGAATTCAAAGAGCTATGCAATGAACCAAACAGAGGATTGTCGCCTATCTTTACTTCAAACATATGTTCCACATTCGAAGAGACTGAAGGTGTTCAATTAAAGCTTCTTTCAAGTATGCATAATTTCAATGAAGATTGATTTGCACCAAACTAAAGACTTCATCAGAATATGCAAAAATCAGTCGAGGAGGTGCAATGCTCAGTTGAAGATGTATTGTCTGTTGAAGAGATTGTAAATGCCTCAACAGATGATTACATCTAGTATGCAAAGATCAATTTCAGATTATGTGATTGAAGTTGCTCACAATAAATATCTGATCTCTACATGGAATCCAAGTGAAGAATTCTTCTATAGTGTAAAGAATCAATGAAGATTAGATGTGTGAAGGGATTTCAACAAGTCTGCAAAAGTCTCATTGAAGTGATCGTTAATGAAAAATGAATAATTACTGATAAAGAGAAAAATCAGAAATGAAGCATTGTGAAGCTCTACGTAGTTGAGGAAGCTTTGGAAGTGAAGAAGAAAAGATGAACATTGATCTAATGAAGCTTTGACTGTTTGATATTTAAGAAGAAGATCAATATCCAATGATTGATTCAATCCAAATTGAATAGAAGTTAACTCTGATGAGTTAAAGAGATTTGATTGATCATCATACCCCAAAGACATACTCCTTGAAGATCTTATACATATGCTAAGATGATCTGAATCATTGGAAGATAGAATACTGAATTCTGGGCAATGAGGGGACTCATGAAAATGAGGAGTCACCTCCTGATCACAGACGTAAAAGGTCTGAAGACAAAATGGGCAATGAGGGAACTCATGAAAGTAAGGTGTCGCCTCTTGCACACAGAAGCAAAAAGGCATGAAGACAAACTGGACAATGAGGGGACTCATGGAAATGAATTGTTGCCTCTTGAACATAGAAGCAAAAAGCTTGGAAATCAAATAGATAATGAGTGGACTCATTATCATGAAGTGTCGCCTTATGGAGTCAGAAGTAAAAGGCTTGAAGATGAAATGAACAATGAGCGAACACATGAAGACGAAGAGTCGCCTCTTGGCAATAGAAGTAAAAGGCTTGAAGATAATATGATCAATGAGCGGACACCTGAAGATGAAGTGTTGCCTCATGACAGCAGAAGCCGAAGATGTGAAGATAAAATGAACAGAGAGTCGCCTTATCGACATGAAGAGGGGACTCATGAACTCAGTGAATATCGTCTAGTAAATGCAGAAGCAGGAAGTGTCGACTCCACAGACTTGGAGCCGACTCCCTCTGATATAACGGCTATTTTCTTAACGTAATGATGGACTGGACGTGCATTTATGATACCCAACCACCTCCAACGGATGGAGTCAATGCAAGGGTATATATACTAGCCTCCAACTATATTTATATACAAGAACCAAGAGGAAGAAACAACAAGAGACAAGAATTACTGATCAAACTGATATTCCTGAACATTCTTCCTGTTTCATTCTTGAGTGAGCTTTGATTGTAAATCTACTCTTGTTAGAGAGTTTGTTTGTTACTTGTATATTCATATACACTTGTAATTGAGAGTTTAGAGAGTTCTCTTGTATGAAGCAAAACTCTTGTAAGTTTGAGTGGAGCTTGGACAAAACCACTTGGGGATTGAAGAGCTCGGTGAAGAGTTCTTTATAGAGTGAGCTGAGCACTTTGTCAATCAGCAGCCCATTTTGTAATAGGTGATTACATAGTGGAAGAAGACTTCAAGGAGGTCTTAGGGTGAGGACGTAGACCACGGTTTGTGGTTGAACCTCAGCAAATCTGTGTCTCTCTTCTATTGCTTTGTTTTCTTTGCTTCTACTGATAACATTGCATTGCACATAGATTTATCTCTGCTATATTGTTTAGATTAGTTTTTATTAATCTTAACTTGTATTAATCTTCAAAAAATCCAATTCACCCTCCTCTTGGGTTGCCTTTTGGACAAATACAAACTGCCCATAGGGCCTTTTTTGGCACGTTTCTCGAGAACACACCTAAATCCTCAGAATGATAAGTCCACCCTTTCAAGATTGTCTTAAAAGCAATCTGGCATGATTAGGTGCCTTCTAGTTAGTTTCGGGCCAGTTTCGAAACTTTTTAGTCAAGAAGACCATTTTACCCATAGGCATCGGAACGCCTCGGGGACCACACCGGCTTTGGGTATCAAACCGGTAACCTCCTGAGAATGCTTTTTATAGTATTCCCGATCTTCTTCTATCTTTCCGAATCATTCCGAGTCAGTTTCGGCAAACCCAGTACAAAATGACCATTTTGCCCCTGGTGGACCGGTTGCCTTTTCCGACCACACCGGCTGTGGGTATCAAAGCGGTAGCCTTTGGGAACATTCTAAATAATGTTTCCAAATCTCAAGTCTTTTTCCGAGACGTTCTGAGTCCGTCCCGACAGCTTTTCGGCTCGGTTGACCGTTTTACCCCTAGGGGCCCGGTCAACCCTTCCAACACATTTTGTCATCCCTTTTCAAGACAAATACCTTTGGGACTCTATTCTAAGGGTTCCTACCCTTTTTCAGCCCTCTGGGTTATTCCCGGCCCCTTTGAATCATTCCTGGACCTTCCGGAGTCACTTCTAGTGAAGTCATGCTAAAAATTGCATGGTAGTCACTAGTACAAGCGCCCAAATCTTTCAAAAATACATTGCTTGCCGACTTAATAAACTTTCCTAAGTTGCTGGCACCACTAGGAGAGGCGCCAAGCCAAAAAGTGGCTTAGTGGTGCCAAGAGAAAATTTGCCCTCGCGCCACTACAACAGGTGCCAGGTGATTCTGTTCTCTGTAAATACAGAGCCTCCTCCAGCGAGAAAGAGGTCCGCAAACTCAGTCTAAAAATCCTACTTTTCGATATACAGAGCTTGTAGCTTCCCAAAACCTTAGTCTCCTTAAGTTTTCCAAGCTCTAGCCTCCATACACAAACCTTAGCTTCCTATACACTCACATACACTTCTATACACTCATACGCTAGCCTCCAAAGCCTCCTTTGAAGACTTGAAGTACTGCAATCTGAAGCTTTGAAGATTGAAGACAAACTCTTGAAGACTGAAGTGAAGACCGAAGCAAGACAAAAAAAGCAAAGCGTGCAAAGCTAAACAAAATAAAGAATACACAAGGTAGGTTTCTTATTTACGTTTACGCATCTTCCCCCCTCTCTTCTCTCTCCTAACCCACTTGGGTTTTCTTCTATTTTAATCCCCCATCTTCTTTGCCCCCCCCCCTTGCATGCTTGAAACAAGGAAATTCCCGGTCCATGTGTAGGATTTGGCTATTGGAGAGTCACCGTGTCGGGGACTTTCTTTTAGTCTAACCGGAGACCGCGTGGGTTCAGATCCCTTGATTATGGGGTGAAGCTTTTAATCTTGTATGTTCACGACCCCAATTTGCATTGTACATATCATGATCTTGCCTTCCTCCAAAGTTTGTTTTAAACTTGTTTTCAAAAGCTTGCATTAAACTTATTTTCAAAAACTTACATCAAAATCTTCCTTTTCAAAACTTGTTTTCAAAACCACAATCCTAAGGTGATGCTAGCATTTTCATGGCTAGGGTTTCTTTAGGAAAGTGTTACATTTAAAGTGACCAATATGATCCATATTTTCAAAATATAGTTGTTTTCAAAACCACTATCTTAAAGTGGATCTAATCTTCTTATGGTTAGAATCACTTTAGGAAAGTGAGGTATTTTATATACTTTCTAAAAAACTCTTCTCAAAAATCTCCTCCTAAAAATCTCTTTTCCACCATGCTTTCCATAAACTCTCTCCAATCTTCTTTCCAAAATTATTTTCAAAAGCTCCCTCCAAAAATTATTTTCAAAAACTCCTTTTTAAACTCCTTTCCAAAAGCTCTCTTCAAAATTTCTTTTCTAAAAACACTCCCTACATTTCCTTTTTAGAAAACTCTCTCCCTAAATCTCTTTCCAACAATCTCCTTCCAAAAATCTTCTTCCAAAAACTCTCTCTTTTCAAATTCACTTTCTAAAAGCTCCTCTCTAGGATTTCTTTTCAAAATTCTCCCTTTCTAAAAACTGACTTTCCAAAAACTCTTTCCTTATAGCCTAAGTTAAATTTTAGAACCCACAATTAGGAAACCCTAATTTTCCTTCCCAAAAGCATGATTTCTAATCCCTTACTTTGGCATCAAAACCTAGGTTTTCAAAACCTCTTGTTTTCTATATCAAAACTATATATATTCAAAATCTCTTTTCTATGTCAAAACTATAGTCTTCCCAAAACTAGAATTTCCAAAACTCCATCTTTCCAAATCCATGCCAAATCCAATCTCACCTTTAGGAAACCAAATCCAATATTTCCTTTAGGAAACTAGATCCAAACCTCCGTTTTTGGAAATAAAATCGAAACATCTCTTTTTAGAAACAAAATCAAATCCCTTGTTTTAAGAAATAGGAATCTCAATCCTTCCAAACCCATATCTTTCTTATTACAACTCCTTCCTAATCTAGTACTTTCTTAAACCTTAAGTTTCCTAAACTTAAACTTTTAAATCTTTCCTTAAACTTTAAGCTTTCAAACCTTTCTTAATTCCGTCCATTTCCAAATCTTAACTTTCCAAATCTAAGTTTTCAAACCCTTCCTATTTTCAAAACCTTTTCTAATTCGAAAACTTTCCTAAATTGAAACTTTCCTAAAACGAAACTTTTCAAAAATGACACTTTCCTAAATTGAAACTTTCCTAGATCGAGACTTCGCTAATTCGAGCCTTTCATAACTTCAATCCAATCTTTCTCCAATCTTCAAAGTCCAACATTCGAGTCCAATCTTTCTTAATCTCAAGTCCTTTCTAAATCCTCTCTTTCCTAAGTCTAGATTTCCTAAAACCAATCTTTTCAAATCTTTCAGTCAAAGTTCAATCTCTCAATCTTCCAATCCAAATTTCAATTCAATTTCTTTTTCCAATCATACCTTCTATTTTCTATCGAACTCTTGTCTGAATTACGACTGACCAGATTCCTCCAAAAGGATACGTAGGCAACTCTTATGGGTGCGGTCAAAACATTTTTCATACTTCTATTTCTACAACTTCTTTCAAATCTCCAATTCTACAATCTTCTTCAAGTTTCCAATTCCATAATCTATTTCAAACTTCCAATTCCAAATTTCTATTTCCAAATCTCTTTTCCCAATTTCTAAAACTTTCCAATTTCAAAATTATCTTTTCAAATTTCTTTCAAATCAATCTATTTCCAAATCTATTTTCCAACTCTCTTTTTTTGCACTTGCACATCATGCATCATGCTAGTTGTTTTTTTAAACATTTCTTTTCTAAAGTAAATAGGATTGAACATTTGTTAGTTGAAGATTCTCATAGGTGAATCTGGGGTAAATAGACATGTAGGTACTGCAAGGGCGGGGTAGGGTGATGGCGTAGTGCATCTTCCCTACACGTAATCAACCTCCGAACCTAGAATCACTGTTTTCAAAGACCAAAATGGAGTTTATTTTCAAAAAGGGCTTAAAAGTTTTCCAAAGGTTGCCAAACAACCTATTTTCTTAAAAACCCTCTCTAGATTTAGTATTTTCAAAAATCATTTTCAAAAACCCTTAGTGTAGTTTTCGGATTGTGCTTAGTTTTTTTAAGTGACCTAACTCACCTTAATCAAGTTAGGTGGCGACTCCGAATGTTTTCTAAAAGCCCTTTATTCAAATCAATTTTCAATTCAAACCTAGTCGCACTCATTCTTCTAGGAGGGTGAGTTCTAATGAGAGAGTACAGTATTTTTCTCGCTTGTGTGTGTATTCCTCGAGTGCAAAAAATCATTGCACGACATAAGTAAGTTGTTCACACTGCTCTTTCTAAATTTTGAGGAGGGGTATGACCTACTGCACTTAGTGTTCAGAAAATTAGCAAAAGTGCCGCTGGAATTCATGATTTTTTTTTTTGTTATATATATATATATATATTTTATGCTAGTACAAGAGGAATTCTGAGGAAATTTCGAATCTGTCCATACTTAAATTTGAATGATCAAGGATGATTAATAAGATGGAAACAAAGGGCTTTGTTGAAGACCCAAAACATTAGAATCAGAAATGGATACCTTATTTTTCAAAAATGATACCACACGTATGACTACCTAGAATATAGTGTTTTGATACTTTTGATGCTTAAAATCTATTAGAATAGTTAGCAAATGATGTATTTGGTGTTATATGAGCTTCATATAGACTATATCATGGAAAAAAAATGTTGACAACACACAAATTGTAGGTTGCCGAAACAGAGCAATTGTGAACATTGAGGAATTGGTTTCTAACTCTCTGTTTGTAGAAGAATTATGTTTGACACAATTTGGAGTCTTATGATTAATATTCTTAAATATTAGAACTCACTCTAATTAGCTAGGTTTTAAAACCCATGATTTTGAAACTTCTCACTGGAACGTATAGATTTTCTATTTATTTTTTGATCACCTTCTAACCACAACCCAATCTATATACATGTTATGCTATATAAAACTGAAGTTTTCAATCCTCACATTGCGTTGGATAAGCTTGAACAACAGCACCTTTCCTTCTTTCTCTCTCTTTTTTTTTTTGTCCTTATCTTCTTATACATATTATCAGCTAGTAGATATATCTTGATATACATATCTATTGTATGACTCATACTACATGTCCTGATTACATGTTGGACAAGTGTCCAACATGTAATAGGTGTGCTCTCCATTCATTTATTTTATTTTATTTTATTTTTATACGGAACTTAGTTGTTATCATCAGCTATCTATCTATTTATATATGATATATATATATATATATATATATGTATACATGTAGTAGTTTAACTCCTTCTAAGCAATTTATATATTCTTGAGGTCTTCTTAGAAAATTATTTATTTATTCATTTACTTTAATTGTTTTTAACTCTTAGTTTAATTGTAAGTTTATGAATTTATATGTTAACTAATTAACTAAAAATACCGGATATTACAGAACATGCATATCTCGAAAGTCCACACAGACTCGAATTTGTCTATTTTTCTTCTTAACTAGGACAATACTCGAAATCCATGATGGATATTTGACTTCTCGAATAAAACTAGCTTCAATAAGTTTATTGACCTCCAATTCAATTTTAGGAGTCAATTCCGATCGAAAGCATTATTGACTTTGTTTGATTGGTCGAACACTATGTTTCATTGCCAAATGATGAACAAACACTTTAGGATCTAGGCTTGGCATCTCTTTGTAGCTTCGAGCGAAAACATCCTTGTATTTGTTCAGTAGTTCAACATAAAACTTTCCCTCCTCAAGGGTGAGAAGAGCGCTTATGTAAACCAACCGAGGTTGATCTGGTGTATCAAGAGTAACTTCCTTGAGATCATCTACAGTGGATTTAATACTTTCTTCAAATGTTGGTTGAGCATCCTCAGTATCTTCTTCAGGCTGATCTCCCCCATTATAAGTAGTAATATGGTATGAAGAGGTTACACTGTGTTCATCAAAGGAAATATCTAGTGTTCTAGGCAGAGGTTTGGTAATTATCACAATGTTTAACCTTGCCTTCAATAACTCATCTGCATCTAATGTTAGAGCAGTTTGTTGCTTTATATGTGATGGTATTGCACTTCTTAATTTTTCATCATCTTCCAAAAAAATGATTTTACTTTGCCATTTTCTACCGTTATTGGTTCAAGAGAAGCTTGAAACACCTAGTCTATCATGAACTGATCTTCTTGGAGTAGTAAGTGTAAAGATCATGCTTGGTGGTCCCAATCGGTAAAAAAATGACTTCTGTTGGTTTGCTTCGCCTAGGCGATGAAAAATGGAAGGCTTACTTGCAATTGAATAAGTATTCTCCTTAGCTGTGATATAATGATTGGTTAAATTTTTCATGAAAATACGTATAGGTGTAAGTGGAGTATATCTAATGCCGGCTTGCGAATTCAGAATAGTATGGCCTCTTTACTTAAGCATATGCTGAGTTGAGTTCAAGCCATGCACCTTTTCCCCAATAGTCTGAAGTGGTTGCTTCCTCAAGGTGGTTGACTCTTGCAGATTATATCAAGCCTTCGCAAGGAGTTTGTAAGTGATTGGATCAAAACCTTCCTCTATTCATTTTGAAGGTAAATCACCATGCTCTACTTCAGGAGCTTGTGTTGGCTGAACAAAACCTTTTAACGGTGTAGCAACCCTTGTTTGATTAAGACTAGTGATGGGGAGAGTCAATCCTTTCAAGGCTTGATCTTCACTTTTCTTTGACTTGGGTGCATATCAAAAGACTGGAGGTGCCTTGAAAGTGGCCTTCTCTTTTTTCTTATTAGTAATGTTGTCATTGACAAACCGATCAACCTCTTCCTTTATTTTGGTAACAGTAGCATCCATATTGGCTTGAGACTTATTGCCCTTATGATACTTGTAAGCTGATGAAATTTCAACAGGTTGTAACTCTTTCACCACGATCTCCGCTAAGTAGAATTTAGCGTCAGCAAAATGTGATTCCTATTCAGTGAAGGGTTTGTCATCTGTTACGACTTTCTTTACTATGCCATTTCAACAATACTTGAAGCATTGATGAAGTGTAGATGGGACAACACCATTTTCATGGAGCCAATGTCATCCTAACAACATGTTGTAGGAAGTTTTGGCATCAATGACATGAAACAATGCTTTTGATCTAATTTCATCAATGAGTAAGTCTAGGCGAATAACTCCAATAGCTCATTGCCCCCCTTGGTTAAAACCTTGGATCATCAGGCGACTATAAGAAAGTTCTTTTGTGGTGATACCAAGCTCTTTCATCATGTGAAGAGGCAAAATATTAACTGCCGATCCACCATCCAGAAGCATTCTGTTGACTTTTTGTTCTCGAGCATATCCGATGATAAAAAGAGGACGATTATGTGGTGTTGAATCAAGTAACAAATCTTCGTCTAAAAATGTGATAACTAACATGCAGGCAACACAATTTTTAGCACAAGACCGAGAACCAAATTCAACCAGCGTATGCATAGTTAATGAGGGTGACTCATTTTCATGCTCAAGATATTCTTCAACATTTACAACATTGCATGTAGCTTTATAAAGAGAAGAGCAACTAGCTGTAAGCACCCCATTTTTGCCCGCTCGGCAATCTCCGAGCTGACCAAGCTCACGTTCACACATCACATGCATATTTAGACTCTAAGCCTGCCTTTTAAACTTGAATTTAGTCCACCAGTCGCTTCTCGGGCCTATAGGGCCCACTTGAAGCCAAATGACCGTTCTGCCCCTGATGGGCCGGTCTCCTTTTTCGACCACACCGGCTCTGGGTATCAAATCGGTAACCTTTCGAGAATGCTTCTTATAGTGTTCTCAACCTCCCTTTACCTTTTCAGATCATTCCGAGTCAGTTTCAGCAAACCCGGTGCGAAATGACCGTTTTGCCCCTAGTGGGCTGGTCTCCTTTTCTGATCACACCGGCTCTGGGAATCAAACCGGCAACCTCTGGGAACATTCTAAATAATGTTTCCAGATCCCAAGTCTTCTTCCGGGACAGTCCGAGTTTGTCTCGGCAGTTTCCCGGTCCGATTGACCGTTTTGCCCCTAAAGGCCCGGTCAACCTTTCGGACACATCTTATCCTCACTTTTCAAATCAAATACCTTCAGGACACTATTTTAAGTGTTCCTGCTCTTTTTCAGCCTTCCGGGTCATTCCCGGCTCCTTCAAATCATTCCCGGACTTTCCGGAGCCACTCCTAGTGAAGCCAGGCTAAAAATTGCATGGTAGTCACTAGTACAGGCGCCCAAATCTAGTCAAAGATACGTTGCTTGCCGACCTTAAACATTTCCTAAATGGCTGGCGCCACTACTAGTGGCGCCAAGCCGAAAAATGGCCTGGCGCCACTCTTAGTGGCGCCATTGTAAACTTTGGTCTGGCGCCACTACAACAGGCGCCAGTGTTGTCTAACCTCTATAAATACAGAGCCTCATTCAACGTGAAAAGGATCTGCAAATTCAACCTAAAAATCATATAATTTGATATACAGAGCTCGAGCACCTCCTAAACCCTAGCCACCATACACAAACCCTAGCCTCCTATACACTCATACACACCCCCATACACTCATACACTAACCTTCAACCCTCCTTTGAAGATTTGAAGAGTTGAAATCTGAAGTTTGAAGCTTAAAGACAACTCTTGAAGACTGAAGGTGAAGATCAAGACGAAGACTGAAGACCGAAGAAAGTAAGGCGCGCAAAATAACAAAATATACGGTAGGCTTCCTATTTAAATTTTCGCACCTCCCCCCTCTCTCTTCTCTCTCCTAACCCACTTGGGTTTTCTCTATTTTAATCCCCCATCTCTTTCCCCCCCTTCTTTGCATGCTTGAAATAAGGGGGATTCCCGGTCCATGTGTAGGATTAGGCTATTGGAGAGTCACCGTGTCGGGAGCTTTCTTCTAGTCTAACCGGAGACCACGTGGGTTCGGCCCTCTTGATTATGTGGTGAAGCCTTAGCCTTGTATGTTCACGACCCCAAAATTGCATTATGTATATCATGATCTTGCATCTTCCAAAAACCGTTTTCAAAGTTGTCTTCAAAATCGTTTTCAAACTTGTTTTCAAAATTGCATCAAAATCTCTTTTTCAAAAACTTGTTTTTAAAACCACAATTCTAGGGTGATTCTAGCCTTTCCATGGCTAGGGTTGCTTTAGGAAAGTGTTACATTAAAAGTGAGTTTTATGGTCTATATTTTCAAATCTTATTGTTTTCCAAAACCGCTTTCCTAAAGTGGTTCTAGCCCTCTTATGGTTAGAATTGCTTTAGGGAAGTGAGATGTTTTTACACCTTTTAAAAACTCTCTTTTCAAAAAATCCCTTCCTAAAAATCTCTTTTTCAACATACTTTTCCTAAGACTCTCCTCTCCAAAATTGTTTTCAAAAACTCCCTTCCAAAATCTATTTTTCAAAGCTCACTTTTTCAACTCCTTTCCAAAATCCTCTCCCCAAAATCCACTTTCTAAAAACGTTTCCCAAAAATCTTTCCAAAAACTCTCTTTCCAAAATCTTCCTTCTAGAAATTCCCCTCTAGGATTTTTCTTCTAAGATCTTCGTTTCCAAAAACACACTTTCCAAAAACTTCTTTTTTTAAAAAACCTCTTTCCAAAAATTATCCTTTCCAAAAATTCTTCCCTCTAGAAACTCCTCTTTAGGATTTCTTTCCAAAATTTTCGTTTCCAAAAACTCTTTTCTTCGAGCCCAAGTCAAGCCTTAGAGCCCACAATTAGGAAACCCTAATTTTCTTTCCAAAAACATGATTTTCAAACTTTGCCCCAAACCTAGGTTTCCAAAACCTCTTGTTTTCTACATCAAAACTATACATGTTTCCAAAATATATTTTCTACGTCAAAATTATAATTTTCCGAATCTAGGGTTTCTAGAATCTTCCTTCCCAAATCTTTGCCAAATCCTACTTTCCCTTTAGGACACCAAATCCAATCTTCCTGTTTAGGAAATTAGATCCCGTCCTCCGTTTTTGGAAACAAAATCAAATTTTTTCTTTTAGAAACCAAATCCAATCCCTTCCTAGTTCAAATCCTTCCTAAACTTTCACTTTCTTAAATCTTAAGTTTCCAAAACTTGCACATAAAAATCTTTCCTAAATTTTAAAACTCAACTTTCAAATCTTTCCTAATTCAACCCTTTCCTAATTCTATCCTCTTTTCAAATCTTAATTTTTCAAACCTAAGTTTTCAAACCTTCCCTAAATTCAAACCTTTCCTAATTTCAAGATTTTCTAAAATTCAAACTCTAAAACTTTTTAAATCTTAAACTTTCCAAATTTCAAATCTTTCCAAATTCAAAGTTTTTCTAAGTTCAAAACTTTCTTAAGTTAAGACTTTCACAATCTAAAAACTTTCTAAATTCTAAACTTTCCTAAACTTCAAATCTTTCCAAATCTAAAATTTTCTAAACTCAAAGCATTCTTATTTTCAAAACTTCCTTGTTTTCTAAACTTTTCCACTTTCAAAACTTCCCTTTTTCAAAACATTCCAAAATTCAAAACTTTCTTAACTTGAAACTTTCTAAATTCTAAGCCTTTCTTAAACTAAACTTTTCCTAATTCAAAACATTTCTAAATTCAATACTTTCCTATTTCAAATCTTTCCTAAAGTGAAAAATTTCCTAAACCTAAAACTTTCCTAATTCAAAACTTTTCAAAAATGAAACTTTCTTAATTCAAAGCTTTCCTAAATTGGAACTTTCCTAATTTGAACATTTCCTAAATCTAATCCTTCCTAATCTCCTAAATCTTCCAAGCCGAGTCAAATCTTTCCTAAGTCTCTTCTCTTTCCTAAGTCTAGGTTTCCTAAACCTCCATCTTTCCAAAACAAGTTAAAATTTTTCTTCCAAGTTCTATCTTTTCAAATCAAAATTCAATCTTTTCAATTCAAAAATTTCAAATTCCAATTTTCAATCCTCTATTCAAAGTTCAATCTCTCAATATTCTAATCCAATTTCCAATTCAATCTCTTTCTTTCAAATCAATCTCTTTTCAATCGGACTCCGGTCCGAACTACAACTGACCTGATTCCCCCAAAGGGATACGTAGGCAACCTTCATAGGTGCGGTCACAACACTTTTCAAACTTTCAATTCCACCCTCACGGGTGCGGTCTCCACATTTTTCAAATCTCAAATTCCAATCAATTTTCAAAATTTCAATTTTGAGATTTCTATTTTCAAATTCCTATTTCCAAGTTTTCAAACTTTCCAATTTCAAATTCCATCTCTTCAAATCTATTTTCAAATCAAATTCTTTTCAAATTTATTTCCAAATCTATTTTTCAATTCTCTCTTATTTTGCACTTGCATATCATGCATCATGTTAGTTTTCAAACATTGTTTTTCAAAGTGGATAGGATTGGACATGAGTTAATTAAAGACTCTCATAGGTGAATCTAGGCTAGATTGACATGTAAGTACTGAAAGGACAGGGTAGGGTGATGGCTTAGTGCGTCTTCCCTACACGTAACTAACCTCCGAACCCAAGATCACTGTTTTCAAAGACCAAAAGGAGTCATTTTTCAAAAAGGGCTAAATGTTTTCCAAAGGTTGTCAAACAACCTATTTTTCTTAAAAACCCTCTTTTGAGGAGATATTTTCAAATCGTTTTCCAAAAACCCTAAGTGTAGTCTTCGGATTATTCTTAGTTTTTAGGTGACCTAACTCACCTTAATCAAGTTAGGTGGCGACTTCAAATCTTTTTCAAAAGCCCTTTATTCAAACCAATTTTTCAATTCAAACCTAGTCGCACTCATTCTTCTAGGAGGGTGAGTTATAATGAGAGAATACAACATTTTTCCCGCTTGTGTAAGTATTCCTTGAGTGCGAAAAATCTGGGCGCGAAACTAGCGTTGCATATTGATTTTGGTAAGAATTCGCACAAAGTGATAGGAATGCGCAGCTTCTACATGAATGAATCATTTGGTGAAGCTGATATTACCTTCTTAGTCTTCCTCTTTCTTCGTTGCCTTATTGTATAGGGCCTCTACGAATTTTGCTTTGGCTGCGCAAGTGCATATCGACGTGAGCTTGGTTTGTGCTTCCTCTTACGCGTGACAAGGGTCCATCCTTCATCATCCTTGCTGGCTAACTCCATTACTGTATAATTATTGCCTCCAGTTGGGGATGATTGCGTAAAAGTAGCCCGTAAAGCATGGTGGAATGACATCATTATGTCAACTAGGTTAAATGATCCAAATTGAACTCTCAATCTTTGTGACTTAGGGACAAATCCTTTGAGTCTCTAAGTTTCTTCTTGGAGCATTGTAAGACCAAAAGATCCAAAGGCAATAGCAGTTTGGTTTGCCACTGCCACTTCCTTTTCTTCCTCTAGCAAGATCTTTCCTTCACTGGATGGCTCTACAATCTTTTCTTTGAGGACAAAACATCGCTGAGTCGAATGACTAACTAGGTGATGAAACTTGCAGTAATTCCGATCATGAACCCTTCCAGCCTCCTTAAGCCGTTTCATCTCTGGGAGTTCAAAGATCTTCAGTTCTAATAGTTGTTCAAGAATCTTAGGGACTTCAGTATTAGGTAAGGGGTACTCCTTGTTTTGCATTTCTTGGAAAGTGAGTTTCTTCCTTCTTTTCCCTTGGGCAAAATCACCTTTCTTTGCTTCTTTCTTGTTCGACTTAGTAGAGATCTTGATTGGTGCAGTGACCACAACCATTAACTCTTTATTGTCTGTATTGGAAAAAGACTTGCCCCCTTTGCGGGTGTCTGGTTTATTTCTTAGTTTACGAGAGTCTTGGAAAGGTGGTCCCTGACTTCCATTTGTAGCTATGCTGAGTTCCATATCATGTGTACGTGTAGCCAATTCTTCAAAAGTTCTGGGCTTGATCCCTTGAAGAATGTAACGTAGACCCCATTGCATGCCTTGGATGCACATTTCAATTGTAGAAGTCTCGCATAGCCTATCTTTACAGTTAAGGCTCAAGTTTCTCCATCGGTTAATATAGTCAATGACCAGCTCATCTTTCCATTGGCGAGAGTTAGTAAGCTCAATGATACTCACAGTACGAGGAGTACTGTAGAAATAATTTAGAAATCATTGTTCGAGATGCTCCCAAATGTCAATAGTGCTAGACTCTATATCACAATACCAATCAAAGGCATTACATTTGAGTGTTTGAATAAACTGCTTAACAAGCAGATCTCCATCAGTTCCAGTGTTATTGCATGTTTCCACAAAGTGAGCAACATGTTATTTAAGGTTACCTTTACCATCAAATTATTGAAATTTTGGTGGTTAGTAACCAAAAGGCATCGTCAGTTGATCAATCCTCCGGGTGTAAGGCTCAGCATAAGTGAGAGAAGATTTTGGGATTCCCTCATATTTGTCTTTAATGACGCCTAAGATGATCTCCTTCAATTGATCAACAAGGATTGCACCATTAGTCGAGACTTACAAGTTTTACGTCTCTTTTTGTTTATCAAAAGATTCAGCAACATATTGAGGTTTTGGTGGTGGGTTAGTAGCAGCTTGGCTTGTTGATGCGGATTGCATGGCTGAAGATTACTTGGAGACCCGTAGGCGTCGTTATGCTCGTGCCGGTGATCGGTAAACTTCAATTGAGCATAACTTTTGATCCGTAACTCCGTTTTTCTATTATAATATGTTTTCGAAAACCTAGCGACGAGCCAGAGAAAGGGAAAAATATGAAATGATTTTCTGGCCTAGGAAAACACGACAAAATGCCTCTAAGTGTGTTTTTTTAGCCCGTTTTGTGTTTTGAGCTTATTTTTTGGGCTTTTGTCAGTTTTTTTTATTTAACCCTGTTTGTCCCGGGCCCTAGGGTTTTGTGCCGCTATTTAAACTCTTGTTTAAGGATTTTTCAGCAGCTTTTTTTGATTAATAAACTTTGTGCATGAATTGCACTTTTGTTCCAATCGTTCGGTATTCTTGCGAATCAACGAACGCTGGACGTCTTTGAGCCTGGGCTTCGTGGTGATTCTACAAGTTGAAAGAAGAACTTTATTCTTGAATTCGTGGTGAATTAACGGATTAGAGTTGAGTTTCTTGTCCCTTAAAGTTCCCCTGCGTCACTTGTCTCACCGATAGTCTTTATCTTGGTCATCACTGATGCCATTTGGACATCACGATCTTGAGCAACCTTGCATAGTCCTTCAACAGTTTTAGCTACGAGAGCGATCTATTCCTCCATAGCAAGAGCATTAGTTGTCATGACTGGCATGGCAATAGAACCAAGATAACCAATGGGAGCATCAAGTGTGTTAAGCTTCGATTAGGGAGTACGAACAGAAGAAGTAGAACTAGAGCTACTTGAATCATCATTTTCTCCATGATCAGATTCTTCAGGTTTTGCAACAACATCCTTTCCTGCCCTTGGTGTAGCAGTTTCTTTCTTGCCTTCTAGTAAGAATAAAGAAGTTCGCAGCGCCTTCGTTGGATCAGAACAAAAAACAAGGAGTGGTTTAGGCAAAAGCGAGGTTTATGCTAGTGTTTCAACTATAGCCTTTGCTTTGCTTCGAGTTACAAGACCAGTGCCTTGAGCAATAGATCCTGAGCCATCGTTACCAGTAATTGAAGATTTAAGGACTCCAACCTTGATTTTAGTAGCCTTCGGTTTGTCATTCTTAAGAGCCATTTCGAAGTTGCTTTGATTGATTTGATGAAAAAGAGATGAGAGGCAGAGAATGTCCCACTAGGCGTGCCAGAAATTTGTAACACACAAATTTCAAGTCCGAAATTCAAGACAAGAAAATGTAGCAACAAATTGATTTTGATATATATATATATTTGAAGGAGTGGAGTACAATCTCTATTACAATTTCTATTAAAAGAAATAACCTTCTAATTCTTCACTTCGATGGTAGATTTGAAGGCCTACAGCTTGATCCCGAATCTGGATAGCAAGACCTCCTTCAATCTTGAACAAAGAATATGTTGTGAATGAGAGAGTCCTTTGAGCTTCAAAAGCTTCAATCCGTTAGAGCTCTGGTGTCTTCAAACTTCTCTCCTTTTCTCTGGGTGGTCATCTCTATTTATAGGAAAGGATGGAGAGTCTCATGATAGCTTTGTACCTCTTTAAGATAATTACCACTATTTATTCTAGAGATAATAATAAATAAAGATAATCAATTTTTTAAGATAATTATATCTGTTTATCTTCAAACTAAGTAAAGATAATCAATCTTTTGATATAATTATCTCTATTTATTAGTAAATAAAGATAACCAATACTTGGAAAAAATTATTTCTTTATTAACAAATAAAGATAATCAATGCTTTAATTAGAAAATAATGAATGACACATGTCCAATTTAATTGAAAGATATGTTTATCTTTTCTCTTTGTGGGTCCCACATAATAAAATGACATAATTTAATTAGCCAAAGACTTGATTGCATAATTTGGCAAATGGCGGCATTGGTTTGCCAATCAATAAAATTTTGAATCTCGCGAGACACATGACAATAGTTAATTGGCCAACTTTTGCATTTATTTTCTTTTGACAAGTGTCAATTTTTGATTGGCCAAAATTTGTTTTTCTACGCATGTGACGTGAGATGCTCAAGAGTGGAATTTTCTTGGAGATGGGCTATGGTTTGCATCCTGTGCACAGTGACCGTATTACACTCAAACAAAGGTTATGCGCTCCTCAACGAAACGACCAGTTTAGAACGTTTACTAATTGGTTGAGGTGGTTGCATCTCCACTATTAGTTTCATCTCCTCTTGAGATGTCGACCATCCATTGAATGGAATAGACCTCTCCATTTCAAGTAGGTAACTGGAGAGGATCTCTATGCCTCATATATTAGGACCAGGATGCTTTTAGGTATTAGAAGCCACTCAGTGAATTAGAGATTTGATTTGCTTTTAACATAGAAAAATGTCATTTTTTTAAAAAATTTGTACAAAAAATCTCACTGTGCAGTAGTGATATTTTTTGTAAATAAGAATTACTATGATAAGTGTTATGTTTTTAAATGAATGACTCACCTTCAACTATATTATTCTAGTGATAAATTATATATAAATTTTTTTATTTGTTTCCACTAACTCTTTAGAATGTCACTATGTAAACTATGCCCTCGATCATTGGCCAGAAAACTTACACTCAAAAGGCCTCTTCTTCCTAGCAAACCCCAACTTGATTCTAATTGGACTAGGGATGTCACTGACGGTCGTTCCACTATTGGTTTCTACATCGTCCGACGTGATTCCGTATTGGATTTGTTGAATTGTCTAATGATTTGAATTTGAACAAGGATACTATCCAAGATGAAATATAAGGTAGCATTCAGCTTATCTTGGCTGAACACTGAAAATGAGGCCAGCCAGTGAAAAATCTAGCTCACCTTCAGCAAAGAACATAACCAAAATATAGTCCCGTAACTCTATAACCACAACGAAACCTTACGGAAGTTGCCATTCATAATAAACAAAGGAGCAAGAGCAACTTGGAGAGTTGGGAGACTGAAGACTGGTGGGTCAGTTACCTTTATTAGAGCTAGACAATGTAGTGGTTGTACCGGCCTTTCTTGCTCACATGATCACATCACCTTTATTAGAATGGTTGGCTTGCTGTTTGGCCAAGTGCTTTACATTCACTTTCCGCTCAAGCTGAAAATGTTTATTGTTGACACAATGAAAACTTGGTTTACTTAACTTTTTTCTCTTTCGTCTGTGATAACCTGCTTACAAGTTGTTTGATGAAATGTCTATGATAAATAATTAGGATTGTAGTGTGCTGTGCGTGGTGATATATTATGACCAACAAACTTTTAGGGATTGGAAGCCACTCTGTGAATTAGAGACTTGATTTGCGTTTAACATATCATGTTGTTTAATTACCCAGTTTCCCCACTAACTCTTTAGAATGCCGCTATGTAAACTATGCCCTCAATCATTAGCCAGAAAAATTAAGGCTTCCAAATTCTGACTATGGAATGGTTTTCTTTTTTCCTTTTTTTTTTTTTTTTTTTTTTCAGTGCTACGGGAATGGCTCTTTTATATAGCGGACAAGTTCCATTAAAAGTTGGTGTTACATCTTTACAAAAAAAAGAATAATCAATTCTCATAATGTATACTTACTAACTAAACAACCTCAACAAACTATTCTGTGAGTCATTAGAAATTGTCTCCGTAAATCCAAATACCTTCACATGTGAAATCACTTGATAATACTCAAACACATAATATTGTGTTGATTAGTTTGCTCAACTACAGCCAGAAACACCACCCCCCCCCCCCCCCCCAAAAAAAAAAAAAAAAAAAAAAACTAAAATTTGAACAAGGATACTATCCATGATAAAAGATAGTACCGTAGTATTCAGCTTATCTTTGGCACAACACTTGAGAGTGAGAGTAGGGCCAAGCCAGTGAAAAATCCAGCTCATCTTCCAGCAAAGAACATAACTAAAAAAATTTAGCTCATCTTCAACAAAGAACATAACTAAAAAATAGTCATTAGGAAAGAGTGATAAAATATCCCGTTTATATATACGTTTAGAGCCATTACCTAAGGTTTAGAATAAAAAGAGACCATACCCATAAACATTTTTCGTATCTAAGTAAAAAAGAGAAAAAAAAAAGAGAAAGCAGATAAACATTTCTGCACTTGAGCAGAACGGGAAAAACAATAAATTAATTGCAATAGAAACAGTATGAACAAATGATTAATAACCGTCTCCTTATTCTTCCCCTAGTCTTTCTTTCTTTTCTTTCTTTTTTTTTTTTTGGGTAATCAAATTCTGAAAATGGCAAAATTGATTAAGGCTCTGTTGGGTTCGGGAAAAGAAAAAGAACATGCAAAGGAAATCAAATTTTCTTTTTGGTCACCAAACGGGAAGCCACCTTCACAGAAAAAGGAATTTTTTTTCTTTCATTTTCTTCATTTTGTAGCACGACAGATAATCGATGAAGAACAAGATTTTTTCAGGGTGATGTGGCCACATTGATAGAACCATTTCCAGTATCAAGTTTTCCCAAATGGAATCATATGTTTGCATGCAAGTGTAGGCAATTACAAGTAGTTTGACAATTCGGAACACATTCAGCAGGCCATTTAGTGTAATATGAGTTAAAGAAAGCCAAGGAGGCAGAGAGATACAATCCAGAGTCATTTAGGCTCCGTTTGGAATTCGAATTTTCAGTAAGAAAAGAAAAAAGTGAAGGAAAATTGAACAAAATAAAAAAGTAATTTTATTCTATTTTCCATCACGTTTTCCTGTTCTTTTACTTTTCCAACTAAAAATTGAGGTTCCAAACGAAGCATTAGAAACATAATAGTTATACAACAACAGTGATGAGAAACACCAAGTTCAGAAAAAGCATAAACTCTCAAGATAACATTCCCAACATATTAAACTACATTAACTATAAAATTCTGAATATTACATGCAAAATTGTCTGGTCACTCAGTTCACTATGTCAGCGTAAAATAGAATTCAAACCTATCTTTCGTTATTCCCCTTGGTGGATAGGACACAGAAAAAATTATCTGGCACCATGGGTTTGAGATTTTGTCCATTCCGTCAATTGTATATGTAGTTGTAACTTAATAATTAATAAATTCTATTTTATAAACTAAGAAAAGTGCAAATCCATAAGATTGTATCCACGTCAGGTAACTAGAATTCATATGATGAAGCTAAATTTTTTTTTTCTATTTTTTTTCCTTTGAAAAAATAATATCATGCGATTAACAAATAATAGTTTTAGATTTGTTTCTTCTTAATTTGGGATGTCAACGATCTTAAATTACACAAGTAAATTGTCAATATCAGAGAAGCTGCCCTCTATATATATTAACATCACCCATGTTTTTTTATGAAGTAGTTTGCAATTTTAAACACAAAAACTTAACCTAAAGCATTTTCTTTTTCTTTCTAAAATGTATCAGTAATGAAACTAGAGGCCGCTAGATTTTCAGCTGTAAGTGATAATACCAAGAGTGATGCAGGAAAGTGTGTAGAAACATGCGATAAACAATCTAGGGTTCGTTAATTCGTGCACGAATACCGAAAACTAGGCTCTGATACCAATTGATATGATTATAAAACAAATCAAGCTACTCAAACTCAGCTCGTATTTGGCTCGTTAAAAGCTCGTTTGAGATCAACTCGTTATGTAAACAAACTAAGCTTAAACATAGTTTCAAGCTCGTTAAGATTTTCAAACCAAGTTTGAACAACTAACTACTCAGCTCGGCTCGGCTCTTTACAGCCCTACCAACTGATCTGGGGAAGCATGTAGATACAAGGATATATAGGTTAGGGTTCGTTGATTCGTGCACGAATAACGAATACCGAATACTAGGCTCTTCTTCAATGTATTAATTCACATAGAATATAAAAAAAAATGCATCAACAGCAACTGATTCACAAAGAGTATCCGAAATTGGAAAATAAGATAACTCTCTCTATAATATCATTAACTCATTAACTATCTATTACATTGAGAGTGAGCCTTTATATATAGGTCAAAGAGAAGTGGTGAACAAACAATAGTAAATAAAAAATTAAATACCTAAGAAAACTAGCTAATTAGGAAACCATAGAAACTAGAAAACTATACTAATATAATTTAATCCAAATTACCAAAAAATGATTTCAAAAAATCTGCCCAAGTGGCATAAAAATGAAAACAACTAAATAGGAATATATTGTGAGTTATTATTAGAATTGCTTTTTTCATCAACTTGCCAAATTTTACATGATTCCAAGATCGACGCTTATGATTTTCGCTCTGCATCAAAGAGAAGAGGAATTAGAAATATGAACCTGTTAAGGGCTTCTAATGGATATCATGACAGCTTTCTCCTCCCCTCATTTCAATCTCACGTTATTAACATAAGTCCCAGGGATATATACAAGCCATTTATTGCTTGTTACTTCATGCTTCATGGCTTCTCCTAGTGATCTGAAATGTGATTCCATATCCATTACAAGCACTCAGGCAATGTTAAGAAGCAGCTAAATAACACAATACACACAAACAAAAATATAAGCTATACTTCAAAACACTAACGCACGTGGGCAAGCTACGACCTTCAAAAACTTGTAGTATTCAATTTATTGAAGCCTCCTAAGGCCTCTAAAATTCTCCCACTCTGACAAGTTAAGGTTCGGACAATTACTAATCTCGAGAGTCTTCAAGTGGGATAGGTTCTTCATGGTACTTGGCAGCGAGGTCAATTTGGGACACGATATGATTGTCACTGTTCTAAGCGTCGTGAGGAGGTGCATCCCTTCAGGCAAAGATGTAATGTTTCCACATTCAGCAATCCGGAAGGATTGGAGAGAGTTCAGGTGTAGTATTTCTTTCTCTGGCAAACAACTCTGCTGTGTGGTCAAGTACAGATGCCTGAGATTGATCGAGTTCCCTATGTTTTTGGGCGACTCCAGAATTTTCAGGCAATTCCAGATTAGCAAATTTGCAAATGGCACAATTTGCAAATGGTATTAGGGAGTGTCTCAATATTTGCATTCCCACTGATGTCAAAAAATCTCAAATGCTTCAAATTACCAATGGAATCTGGCATCACTTGAAGGCATGAGTCACTGAAATCGAGCACGCGCAGATACATGAACCTTGAGATGCATCTGTGAACAAAGTCTTCATCACCAGCTCCCACCCGTTGAAATGGAAAGAGAACAGTCCGCAAATCCTTTAGTTTGAACAAACGACTTTGTGACCTCTTCCCGAGAACAATCAGAATAATCACAAAATGATACATGCTTAAGCCTGCCATAACTTGGTCCAGAACGATAATTTGAAGTACTTAAGCATTCTTTCTTCGCCATCGATACTACAAGATCATGAACGATCTCAGGCATTCTACAAGTATTTAATAAATTGCCATCCTGTTCAACCTTGTCTAAGAAAAATAAGGAACATAATTGGTCCAAATATTCAGCGCTGGTATCCTCTTTCAACGCATGGTTTAGGCCAGAAGACTAAATGATCAGCCCTTGCGCCATCCACAATTGGATCAACTTATCAACTTCAATTTCATGGTTTTTGGAAAAGATTGATCAATATGTGAAACAACGTTTCAATTCAGCAGTTAATGCATCGTAGCTCAATCTTAAAAAGGAAAAAGGTCATGTTTGTTTCGCTCCAACTCCCATGGCTCATTGTCTTTCAGGTACAACCAGTCATTTTCTTCGGTCTTTCTGAGAAGTGAGCTGCCTAAGGTCTTCGCTGCAACAGGATATCTTTTGCAATTTTTTGCAATATCCTTTCCAATTTCTAACAGGTTTACATGTTGTTGTTTCCCTGGTTTTGCACTACCTGCCCATTTCAAAAGCAATTTATGGCAATCCTCATCTGAAAGACTCCCTAAACTGTGCCTAGGAACCGTGCCCAAAGTTGAAGCTACAATCTTGTTTCGTGTTGTCACTATGACCTTACTTCCATTGGCACTACCTCTCAAGAACTTACCCAACTTAACCCAATTACGGTTATCACAATTACGTACTTCGTCCAAGACCAGTAAAAATCTCCTACCATGCAATTTATCTTGAATGATGTTCTGTAGCTCAGTTATACTGAAGTTGCCACTAGGAGACTGGGAATCAGTAGTACTTATGCACCGAATAGTGTTTTGCACGACGCGTTTAACATTAAAAGCTTTTTCTACTATCACCCACATCCTCGACTTAAAATGCCTAACTGCTTTCGTCATCATACACCAATTTAACTAGTCTGGTCTTACCACCACCTCCAAGGCTAACAATGGGGATGGCAGGTATAATCTCATCATCAACATTAGTACTATCCGAGGTAGTCATTGGAAGTTGTAAAATCCTTTCCTTGTCTCTGGCCCTTCCAACAAAGTCTTACCCAGTTGCCTCGGGGAGTCTGATCGACTAATTATGCTTTCGGTTTTTCTATCCTCTTGATTGATCAGATGAGCTATCATAGTCCTATCGTTTGCAATTGCGTCTAATCTCTTTCTGATATTTTTGATTTTACAACTCATACTATACTGGAATATAAGTGGGTTTGAGCATGAAAAGAAGTTACGTTCCTTTACGCTAATGCTACAATCATTCACCATTTGCAAACTGTACCATTTGCAAACTTTGCGAATCTGGAATTGCGTGCATTTGTATTTAACCACATCGCTGAGTTGTTTGTCAGAGAAAGAAATACAATGCCTGAACTCTCTCCAATCCTTCCGGATTGCTGAATGTGGTAACATTACATCTTTGCCTGAAGGGATGTACCACCTCACGGCACTCAGAACAGTAACAATCATATCATGTTCCAAATTGACCTCTCTGCCAAGTACCACAAAGAACCTATCCAACTTGAAGACTCGAGAGATTAGGAATTGTCCGAATCTTAACTTGTCAGAGTGGGAAAATTTGAGAGGACTCAGGAGGCTTGAATAAATGGAAGACTACAAGTTTTTGAAGTTCAATTCGTAGCTGGCCCAGGTGCGTTAGTGCTTCAAAGTGTTTTGTGTCACATATTTATAGTGTGTTAAGACACTTTTCATATTTTTGTTTTCTGTGTTTTTTTTTTTTGCCTTTGAGTTCTGCTTCTTAACAAGAATTGCATTCTGAATCTTGCTTGTAAAGTTCCGCTGATACGAGTGCTTGTAATCACTAATTTCAGATCACTCAGAGAACCATGAAGCATGAAGTAACAGGTGTTCGATGGAAAAACAATGATGAGTGGCCGGTATATACATACATATATAAACATATATCTCTGGGACTTGTGTTAACAGCGTGTAGATTTATACAAGGGAAGGAGGAACCTGTCATGATCTCCATTAGAAGCCTTTGTCAGGTTTGTATCTCCAACCCCTTTTCTCTTAGTATTATTACTTATAGCTGAAGATCTAAAGCTCATTGAAAGTTAAGTATTAGAATTTTTTGAATTGAGCGTACATATTAATTAATTTTAATTTTAATAGAACGGGTTAAACCCAACTTAAATTGAGATACACGGAATAGATTCAATAAATAGGTGATCCATATGTACTAAGCTTGTGTGCACCTATTAGTTATTTGATATGATTAGACGGTTAGTGTGGGTTTACAGGAACCTATTTTGGAACCTTTTATGGGATGGCCCAATAGGGTTCATTATATATAGGCTAAATTCTCTATCTTTCCATAATAGATAGTATTCTACCCATTGAGATCCGTCACTCGAGTTTTGGAAACAAAGAGAAAGACGTATAGTCAATATACTGTTTGATTTCAGGACTAGATTACTTCTTTTCAAATTCAATATCATGGAAGAAACAGGTATACTTTCGTAATCTTGAATACATGAATTGATGTTCCTATATTCATATACATATTTATTGTTAATCTTACATATGGTATCAGAGCCATTGTATATGGATTAGGGACTCAAAATCCATTATTTTATGTCTAGGTTCCTTATTTTTTAAGTTTAAACCCGAGATCTTGAATAATTTAATCCGAACAATAGATTAATCTTTTTTGAAAATAAATACGGGACTTTTGTTCCTCGCAAAACAAGAAAATTTTTTATATATGGCACACGTTCTAATTCAAACTGTAGAGAGAGAATCATCAAATTAAAGTTTTTATATTCGAAATTTGGTTGTTAGATCTACACCTTTTGAGAAACTTTTTTGTCAAATTGATAAAGGGTTTTTGTTGCCCATAACACAAGGATCGTTTTGATATATGGCTTGATGTTTAATTTGAACTGTAGTGGGAGATCCGTATGTATGAAGTTTTTTCCCAACACATGATGATTTTGTGTAAAATCTTCAAAAAATCCTATGATTTCATGTATGAACCTTTAATTGGATGATATATTGTTCCTCTTAGGATGATTTTGAACAAGTATACATGAGTTTTGTGCATTAAAATCAAGTTTTGAAGTATTGAATCTCCATGGCCGAAACTTGAGTTCTTGAAAACTCATTCAAATTCGATTTTTGCACTTAAAAATATCACTATTGTTTGCTTTGATGGTCATATGCACTGAGAATGATGTTTAATTGCATTAAATTTGGTCAAAAAATTAGAACTTTTAGCAAAAATCGGGTTGCAATTTTTCCCTAGCAACCGGGTCTGTTTTGTAAAAATTCCAGTTGGGTTTCACCCGGCCGGATAAGCAAGATGACCCAGACGGATCAAGGGAGGTCAAACAAGGTCCACTCAGGCCTAGGGCATGTCGGGGCACCAGGGACTCACCCTGGGCTCCCAAAATTTTTTGAAAATCATGTGTTTTTCATGAGGATTCCAAATATAGTTTTTTTTTGGAATTTTTAGAGACAGTTTGGTAATTTTTTGAGGCCTATTTTTGACTTATTTTTTCAATATTTTGAAATTCTTAAGGAATGTTTTAAAACTATTTTTTGGGGAAACGTATAGGCATGTTATAAATGCAATGGTGCAATGTACTCTCCCTAGTTTGATTTTTACAATTTATATTCTTGGTCCTAACTTGTAGGTAATTATTTAGGCCTAATTTGTGCTTAATTTTCTAAATCTCAAACATGGTGCATAATTTTCTTATGGCCTTGTGTGAAAAACCGATTTTGGACCTTGCGAACACATTGGTAATGCGTACTCTCCTTGGTTTGACTTCTAAAGTTCATATTCTCCTTTGGAAAGTTGATTTAGGCCTATTTTTAGCTTACTTTTGTAATATCTTAAAAACTATGCAAACAATTTTTTGACGGCCTTTTAAGAAGAACTTTTGTTTGAACTTCTGAACCTGAAGGTAATATGTACTTTCTCAAGTTCCACTCCTAAAGTCTATACTCACTTTTTAAAGCCAATTTAAGCTCAATTTTGTGCTTGATGTAATAATTTCTTGAATTTCGTGCGCAATTTTTGCATGACTTTTCATAGGTAACATCTTTCTGAAAATTTGAACAACATGGCATACTGTACTCTCTCCGGTTTGAGATGGATAAATGATAATTTCCTTTTAGATTTCATTTTAGGCTTGTTTTAAATGTATTTATGCATTTGCTTGAAAATCATGCATAATTCTTGTGTGGTTTTCTGTGAATAACATGTTTACAACCTATGAACCTAATGGTGATAAGTACTCTTCTTGGATACTCTTCTGTAGATTATACTCTCTCTCATAAGTCATCCTTAAAGAGTCTAAATCGGTATTTTATGCTATTTTTCTGCAAGAATTTTTTTTATGCATGGTTAGGACAACATATATGTTATTTATGAGATCACTAGGTATATTCAGTTATGTAAATGCCCATAAGGATGTGATTGCAATCATATCTCTCCGGTTCGGGAATACCAGAAATAACATAAGGCAATTTAAACAAAAGAATGTCCTGGTGAGTCATGGATTGATTTAAATGTTACTGCCCAAAAGAGTACAACTATTGATATCTAATACATGACATAACTGTATCCATTATATTATTACATACAATCATCAGCCCAAATGAGGTTATTGTGTGTTTCAATGACATGGGTGACATAACTGTAACTATTATATTAATGCTTATAATCGCTTGCCTAAAAAAGGTTATTGTGCGTTTTAATAACACGGATGATGACTGCATCCATTGTATTATTGCATATAATCAAATGCCTAAAGAAAGATATTGTATATTTTAATAACATGGATGATGATTGCATCTATTATATTATTGCATGTAATCGTTTACCCAAAGAAAGTTATTGTGTGTTTTAATAACACGGATGATGGCTGCATCCATTGTATTATTGCATATAATCGCTTCCTAAAGAAAGTTATTGTGTGTTTTAATAACACGAATGATGACTGCATCCATTGTATTATTGCATATAATTGCTTGCCCAAAGGAAGTTATTGTGTGTTTTAATCCACAAATGACATAACTGTATTCATTGTATTATTACATACAATCACTTGTTCAAAAGGAGTTACTGTGTGCTTTAATGACACGGATGATGATTGCATCTATCATATTATTACATACAATCGCTTGCCCAAAAAAGGTTATTGTCTATTTTAACGACACAGATGATGACAACATCCATTGTATTATTGCATACAATCGCTTGCCCAAATGAGATTATTGTGTATTTTAATGACACGGATGGTATTCGAAAACTAATCTAAGAATTTTTAGATTTAGGGAGGTCTGTCTACCTAAAGGGGACAACTATTCAAAAGCTTGGGTATTCTCATTTGGTGGTTTTTTTGAAGGGATCTCAAAACATATTGTATTCTCTGTCCAAAAGGGAGATGGCAATGATGCACTAGGGCACCCCTATTAATTCATGTTTGATTGAGTTTAAAAGCATGTTGTAAGTTGCCAATTGCCTATATTTATTCCAATGAAATTGGAGAAACATGATAATGATTGAGACTTGTGTAACATAAAGTAATTCATGTGATCATTTATGGTACATTTTGGATCTGTTACCATTTTTTGTGATATGATCATGAGCATACATGGTGTTTAAGTATGCCATAAGGAGTTTTTGGGGTAATTTACACATGGACTCTATTTTTTATTTATGTTTTTTTGGTTTTAAAGCATATAATGATTTGATTATTACCCTAATGGTTGGAGATCCTATAGCATATTGCATCTCTGCCCAAATGGGAGATTGTAATGATGCAATTGGATTATGATTTTAATTTATGCTTGTTTCAATTTAAAGCATATTATAATTAGCTTATTATCATATGTTGTCATCTTGTTGTATTGAAAAGTCTCTTGAAAGTTAATGACGACAAGCCTACCACTTAATTATTTTGGAGAGATTTTGCATACTCGTATTATTTGTATGCTATATTTGTCCAATGATAATAATTATGTGGACAGTTTTAGATAATTTTGAGTGGTGACATGAGTCTAGAGGATCTTTCGCCCAAAGGGGTTGGACTTCTCAAAAAGTTGTATTGTCATATTTGAGTAACTTCATGATAAAATAAGGAGGACCATTAACATGTTACATTTACCCTAAAGTTAAGTAACGATGTAAAGGACTCCATTAGAATAAGACATAAAATTTTAAAGTTTATTCATTCGGAATATCTAATTCATATGTAATTAGATTTTGGATTTTAAAATTGCTCATTGTGTTCATGGGCTATATATCATTGATTGCACTCACTGGGACGATTTTGATATATTTGTAGGAGTTGATGAACATTGTTAAACCTATTTCATACTAGTATTGTTATAAATAATTATAAAGCAAATGGGATATGGTTGAATGAGTGCTTAAAGACTATTGAAATGTTAATTTATGATAATTTCTTAGACCACATACCCGAGAATTATAAGTTAAGTTTTTTTTTTTTTTTTTTTTTGTGTAAACTTATAGTAATTCTATTCACCCTTTGCATGCTCACATAGGTGACATGGATAAAAGCATAATGGGTGTATAAAGTTATGTAGATATTTAAAATAAGACATTTGTATTTGCCTCATATGATATATAAAATGCCCATTTATTGTCTCTTGAGAATTTTTAAAGTTATTATATTGAAATTAAGAGTTTATGACTCCAATAAATTCTATTGGCTCTAGTGACTATCCATGTTTTAATTGTGTATCCACAAAATGGCTTTAAAGATCTACATATATTATAAAATAGTTTTCTTTAAAGATTATCTAGATATGTTATAATATGAAAGGTTGAAATTGCTAGCAATGAATATATATAACTGTTTATATTCATGTTTTTGTGCTTGTGTATCTAAAGTTTTATGAGATCATAGAGTTTTGACTTTCAATAAAGTAATGAAAACCAATGGATAGATCTCTGGATGGGTGGGATTATGTTTGTATTTTCTATCATCATCCTACATGGTAATGAGACCATACATGCTAGTAGTCATTTTGGTATGTTAAGATATTTTTTCATGAATTTTTGTGCAATTGGGAGATATTTGGTTTATTATGACAAACCAACGTATATGAATCTTAATCCCTTGCAATCAAATTGAAAGTGCATATATGGAAGATGTGCCTTGTTTTTTATCTGTATTTGTAAATTCAATGTATGTTGAATTTTGTACAAGGCTAAGGCTGCATATACTATCATTTAAACTTAGTAAATTTCAAGTTAATCCTATTATTGAATCGTAAATAGCAACAAAGTTAGTACTATGTTATTCACATAAAGTTAAGGATTATATGTTATGCTTGTGGACATATGGGTGATCACCTTGAGATGATTAATTATGTATTATTGGTTGTCCATCTATTTTTTTAAATGTACTTCAAATTATATATTATGATGGTTGAAGGAGCAAAATTATAAAAAGTGTGAAATATACTGTAATCCTTTTTATTGTGCAAAAGTTTTGTAGCATATAGTGAAGCTATTATACGTGTTATTGTTTTGGTTTCAAAACCATCATGAGATTGCATAATAACTATGCAGCTGTGATCTATTATGAACCATGAGAGTTTCAAGTGAATCTTAACATATTTGGATTAAAATATCTTGTTGTCACATGTTTAGGTAAAGAATTATGGGATCATCATTAAGTGTTTAATACAGATGAGATGGTGGCAAACTCCTTGATCAATAGGTTGAAACCTATTATATTTGAAAATCATGTTGAGAACATAAGGATTGTTGGTTCTTTTGGTTTTCTTGGTCAGTGGGAGCTGGTTCTTTATATTTAATTGACATTGGTGCAATTGTTAGGACTCAATTCAGTTACATTTTGATAATGTTGAGATGATCATAATTATTGTTATGTTTATATCATATGGAAAAAGATATATTCATGTATTGTAATCACATTGCTAGTCTCCCGCTCTTGGGTTTTTTATGTGGGAGTGTAAGCTTTACTTTCAAGCTTTCTGTGAAAGTTTTTTTTTTAAATCTTAAGATACAGTGTCTATCATGAGTATACAGAATATGTTTAGTTAATGACACCATTTGGGATCTTGAGACATATTAATGTATCCATTAAAATTATCAGAATTCCTACTATGAAAGTCTTAAGTTTGGTGTAACTTAAGCACTCCGGGGTATATCTTGCAATTTGCACCATAAAATTTTCTTGAGATATCTACGCAAGACATGTTAGTTTCATTGGAAACTTTTGAAATTCTCTTACTTATTGAATAGGTATATACTTAAACAGAATTTGAGGACTAATAGAGGAATAGCATATGTATGAGATCACTTAAGAAGTGTTATTTTTCACCACACTACCGCATTTGATCAATGTCAATGAGAAGACTAGTATTTGTGATCATGAGTGGTTTTACATGGATTGATCGTGTATTGACTGCCCTAGTTCGATATTGATTGCCTTGTAGGACTAGATTGTTTTAGGTGTTGTCTTTTAACTTTACTTGGTTTTTCAAAATATGGCCACATACAGCTTTTATTGTTTTCAACACAAGAGTTGTGTTTAAAAGGTTTTCAAAATTATAACTGCAATTAATGTTTTCTCAAGTGAGAGAATGTTAGAATTTTCTAAATTGAGCATACACATTAATTGATTTTAGTTTTAATAAAACGGATCGAACCCAAGTTAAGTTGAGACATACAAAATAGACTCAATAAAGAGATGATCCATATGGACTGAGCTTGTGTGCACCTATTGGTTATTTAATATGGTTAGACGGTTAGTGTGGGCTTGCGAGAACTTATTTTGGAGTCTTTTACGGGATGGCCCAATAGGGTTCATTATATATAGGATAAGTCCCATCTCTTCCCATAACACACAATATTCTACTCATTGAGATCCATCGTTAGGGTTTTAGAGACAGAGAGGAAGACGTATAGTCAACATACTATTTGATTTTAGGACTGGATTGCTTCTCTTTAGATTCAAGATCATAAAACAAACGGGTATGCTTCCACAATCTTGAATGCATGAATTGATGTTCCTATGTTCATATACATTTTTATCGTTAATCTTACAGGTGTAATATTAGGTAATTGGCTAAATTTTGTGACAAGTTTGATTCTGTGTATTTTGGAATGTTGGGGTGTCTATCACAAGTATTTTTGATGTACTTAATGTCTATTCATTCGAGCTCATACTAAGAGAGTTTTGGATGATACATATAGTGTTTACTTTTGGACTTCGATGTATATCGATAGCTCTCGATGGAAGAAACAAATTGTGTGTATTTCTGTTCGGGACTTTGATGGCCTTTGAGAGATGTCGATAGAAGAAACAATGAAGGGTGTAAATCTGCTGATGACTTCATTAGAACTTGTTGGACGTCGCAACTGCGAGGTTTGCGAGATTTAAAACCCAAGGATGCGTGCCACAAGCTCCTTTTGACCATTTTGGAAGTCCAAAAACCCTAATTTGCTTCTTCTATAAATATGAGGCTATAGGAAGGCCAAAATATTAGTCCAAGAAGGCTAAAAACCTTTGAAAGAATTGATAGCACATTT
Organism: Euryodendron excelsum; assembly: GCA_033060915.1. Classification (NCBI taxonomy): domain Eukaryota; kingdom Viridiplantae; phylum Streptophyta; class Magnoliopsida; order Ericales; family Pentaphylacaceae; genus Euryodendron; species Euryodendron excelsum. The sequence continues at coordinate 7,722,741 of CM065392.1, read as the reverse complement.
ACTTTAGAGTCAAAGGGTTTTTATAAGAGCAAGGCTGCTGAGAAAATTAATCTTAAGGTTTCTACATTCCTTGAAAAGGGTCTCAACTAGATTTTTAGCAAGATCAATCTTCCTCTTCGTTGATTGATGTCTTGAAGGAGTTCAAAATGGTGGTGGATTTGAGTTTAGCTCTTGGAGGATTCCGGAGTTGTCGTGGAGTTCAACAATCAATCAAGCATTGAAGAATCATATCAACGGATAGATACATGATCGTGGGATTCGATCAATACAAGAAGAGTACACCCACAAGCTCGTAGATTCGGCACATGTGGATTGGGAGTATCTAGTGTTGGGTTATAAGTTAACTCTTTTGTATTATTTCTTGATAGTGGTTGGTTGGCTAAACTAGGTCCCGTTATTTTTTTCTGATTTGGGTTTTCACGCAAAAATCATGTGTCAATTGTGTGCTTGATTTATTTTACTTATCTTGACATACATTGTGATTGCACATAGCCATAGTCATAACTATCATACTAGGGTTGTATTAATATCCATTCTTTGGCAAAGCTATAGATAAAGTTAGGTTTTCCAATCGGTATCAAGGTGGGACACTCAAAAATATTTTTGATTTTTGAAAGAGTGAGATCCTAATTATCTAAATCTATGAATTTTTCAAAGGAAGGTAGTTCTATTATTGGACCACCATTATTTAATGGATCTAATTATCCCTACTGGAAAGCAAAGATAAGAGCTTTCTTAAAGTCAATTGATGAACGAGTTTGGCTAGTAATACTGAATGGTTGGACTCCACCCAGCATTAAATCTGATGAGAAAATAATTTTAAAACCATCAAATCAATAGGATAAAACTCATTTTCAAAATTTTTGGTGGAACAGTAGGGCAATTAATGCCAACTATAATGGTGTCACAGTTGAGGAATTTCATTGTATCTCCAACTATGAAATCGTTAAAGAGGCATGGGATATTCTAGAGATTACCCATGAAAGTACTACTACTGTAAAGATTGCCAAACGCTAGTGATTGACTATTGCTTTTGAGAACTTGAGAATGGATGAGGATGATACTTTTGATCATTTTATGCTAATCTTAGCAATATCGTCAACTCAAGTTTTAACCTTGGTGAAAGAATTCCTCTCTCTAAAATTGTTAAAAAAAATTTGAGATCTTTATCAAAGAGGTTCCAACCTAAGGTTTTTGCTATTGAGGAAAGTAGAAATGTAGATTCTATGAAATTAAAAGATTTGGTTGGATCTTTGCAAACTTATGAGGCTAATTTACGCCAACCAAAGAAAAACAAAACTATTGCTTTCAACTCTATTCAAGAAGGCGTAAATGAGTCTAGTAATAATGATTCAGAATTTGGTCAATAGGAGATGGATTTCGTTATTAAAAGGTTTAATAAATTTTTCAAAAGATCTCTCTCTCTCTTGACAAATATAAGAAGAAAAATTTTGACAAAAATAAATTTGCAAAGAAACAAGATAAGCTTAGGCAACAACAATGCTTTGAATGTCATGGCTACGGACACATTGCACAAGAGTGTTCAAATAAGAAAAAGGAAAAGGAAAAGGAAAATAAGGTGTTGACTTTGACATGGAGTGATCACAATAATGACAATGAGACAAAGTATGAAAATGAATTTGAAAATAATACTGCATTTATTGCACCTGTGTTTGATATTGTTGAGTCCTCTAAATATAAAGACTCATGTTGACTCTAGTGAGATTCTTGAGTCAAATTTTGATGACTCAATAAGTGATGAGGATTATGATGATGAGATTATAGACCTTCAACAAGCCTATGACCAATTATTTTAAGAGAGTTACAAATTGGGAAAAGTCAAAATTAAATTGACTCTAAAAGTGAGGACTTTAGAAAAAGAGAATGATGCACTGAAACAAGAATTTGTTGAAGCTCAAACTCTTATAAGTCAGTTGAATACTCAGAAGATGACTCTAAGTGATAAGGTTAATGTTCTTGAGAAAGAGAGTCATAATAAAGATGAGTCTACGAAAATTTTTTAGGACAAGGTCAAAAAACTTGAAACTAAACTTGCTAATGCTCATATGTCGTTCAAGAAATATAATGCAGGCTCAAAGAAGATTGATGAAATTTGAAATGCACAAAGGAGCTCTTGTGACATGCCTAGAATTGGATACATGAAGAAGACAACTACATCTTCCCAATTAGCAAGAAAGCCTAATTCTATGAATGCTCAAGGTAAGTCTTTTATACCAAGTCAGGCTAAGCATGCTAAAGTTGTTCTCTCATGCCACAATTGTGGAACTAAGAGGCACATTAGGCCTCATTGTCCTAATTTAAAACCCAAACATCCTAAGGTTGTTCAATCTTCAAAGTTTACTCCTATTTGTCATCATTGTGGAGCATTTGGTCACATTAGACCTTATTGTCACAAATTGAATAGGGTTCCTAGATCTCATACTCATCATCAACCTAGGAATCATTGTGAGAGGTTTGAAAATCATATTAGAGTTCTTATTAAACATGTGAACAAATTTGTTTTAAAACCAAGGCAAGTTTTCAAAACTCATAGTCAAAGAAAGAACCACAATGCTAAGGCAAGACCTAGGACTACACCCAAATCCCATAAGTTTATTGATAAACTTAAGATGAAAGCTATTTCTATAAGAAAATCTGATTTGGATACTTTGAGAACCCTTAAAAAATTTGTAGGGACAAGCTTTGTAGAGTAAAGGCTATTTGTTACATAGTCTAGGGTATTTGTACTTACTGCTTATTTTTTTTTCCTAGAGCTATGATCATGTTTGTATGTTTATGTCTTTTGTTTTGTTTGATTTATTGAAAAACAAAAAAAAAAGGCAAATTTTGAAAAAGCATTTGGGATGTCTATCATATAATTGGCTAAATTTCATGACAAGTCTAATTTTGTATATTTTGGAATGTTAGGGTGTCTATCACAAGCATTTGGGATATATTTAATGTCTATTCATTCGAGCTCATGCTAAAAGAGTCTTGAATGATACATATAGTGCTTACTTTTGAACTTCAATGGACGTTGATAGCTCTCGATGGAAGAAAAAGATTGGGTGTATTATGTTTGGGACTTCATTAGACTTCGAGAGACGTTGATGGAACAAACAGTGAAGGGTGTAAATCTGCTAAAGACTTCGATGGAGAGATTTAAAACTTAGGGACACACGCTGCAAGCTTTTTTTGTCCATTATAGAAGTTCAAAAAAGTTTGCCTCTTCTATAAATATGAGGCCATAGGAAGGCCAAAAGATAAGTCCAAGGAGGCTAAAAACTTTTAAAAGAATTGATTGCACAATTGCTTTAGAATCAAAGAATTGTTATGAGAGCAAGGCTGCTGAGAAAATTAATCTAAAGGTTTCTGCATACCTTGAAGAGGCTTTTAACTAGATTCTTAGCAAGATCAATCTTCATCTTCATTGATTGATGTCTTGAAGGAGTTCAAGACGGTCGTGAATTTGAGTTCAACTCTTAGAGGATTCCAAAGGTGTGGTGGAGTTCGACACTCTATCAAGTATTGAAGAATCGTATCAAGAGATAGATACGTGATCGTGAAATTCGATCAATACAAGAAGAGCATACCCGCAAGCACGTGGATTCGGCATCCATGGATTGGGAGTATCTAAGGTTGGGTTGTAAATTGACTCTTTTGTATTCTTTTTTTATAGTGCTTGGTTGGTTGGACTAGGTTTTGTGGGTTTTTTTCCCACTTTAGGTTTTCAAGCAAAAATCGTATATTAATTGTGTGCTTGATTTACTTTACTTATCTTGACATACGTTGTGATTGCATATATCCATAGTCATAACTATCATACTAGGGTTGCATTAATATCTGTTCTTTGGCAAAGCTATAGATAAGGCTAGGTTTTTCAGTAGGTTTGAGTTCTATTTTAATTATATGTTGACATGATGAACTCAGTTTCTCAGTGATCAGACAAGTTTGTAGGTACTATTCAAATTAGTACAAAATTTGTTGACAAATTTACTTAAAAGGAACTGGAGTACTAAAAGAGAAACTAAAACATCAATTACAGAAGCTACTGTATGAAAAAAAAAATAACAGAAGATTGTGAAAAAAAATTACAATAAACTCTATATATTTTCTGTTAGCACTTTGGTACTATATTACATGGGTATTAAACATCTCAAAATCCCTAAATTTTGTTCTTATATTACTAGCACCAATTATGAAACCCAAAACCCACTCAAAAAAGAATGGACTGTAATAAAAAGAAAGTCTAGTTGAGGATGATGCCAATAACAAGGAAGCCAAAAGGGATAAAAGAAAGCTGATAGGAAAGCTTTGGAAAGCCTATAGAGAAGCTGAGAGCTTTCACAGGCAAAAATCTAAGATGCTCGCAAATACCAATTTCTTCCATGCTTCAGCAAATAGAAGATTCAGAAAGAATTATATTGGCTTTGTGCTTAAGAATGGTACATTGATCTCAGATCTAGGTAGCATTATGGAAGAATCTCATAACTTCTTCAAATCCATTTATTTAGAGGAACCGCTGATCAGGCCTACACTACAAGGTGACACTTTAAAGAGGCTTAACTTGGAAAGCAGGGTCAGGCTAATTGGAAGGTTTAGTGGGAAAGAAGTTTTCCAAGCCTTAAGCAGCTGTGAGGGGAAGCTCCAGGGCCTAAAGGTTTCAACTTCAATTTCATCAAGAAATTTTGGAATCTCTTGAAACCAAAGGTAATGGCCTTTCTTTTAGAGTTTCAATCAAATGGTAAATTAACAAAGGGTCTAAACTTCTCATTCATTAACTTGGTGTCTAAAATGGAAAGCCCTGAATCCTTTAATCATTTTAGGCCTATTAGCTTCATAGGATCCATGTACAAATTGCTAGCCAAATGCTTAGCTAATAGGCTTAAATTGGTAATGAGTGAGGTAATTGGTGATTCTCAAAATGCATTTATCAAAGGAAGGAATATTTCTGATGGAATCCTCATTGCTAGTGAACTTTTACATGATTGGAAAATAAGAAATTTTAAAGGGGTTGCATTGAAACATGACTTTGAGAAAGCTTTTGACACTTTAAATTGGGGCTTCTTGATATTGTTGATGGAAAAAAATGGGATTTTGCAGTACCAGGTGTTATTGGATCAAAGAATGTGTATCCTCTGCTAGAGTTTCAGTTTTAGTCAATGGCTCCCCAACCAATGAATTCAAAGTGGAAAGAGGTCTAAGACAAAGTGATCATTTTTCCCCCTTCTTTTTCATAATTGTTGTAGAAGGTCTTAATGACTCACCCCCAAATGCGGTATTCTTACAAATGGAGTTAGTACCCCGCAAGAGTACGGGGGTCGCAATGAAGTATAAACTAGTAATCCGATATCGTTCTCTACCAAGGGACCTAGCCAAATATAGGCTCTAGCACTCACCTCACACTAACCTTAACTAGGGTTAAATTGAAATAAAAAGTGGAATTTCTAGTAATTATGGCAATTAATTCATAAGATACCTCCATTGAATTCCTTGGATTATTTGGATATTTTTAGATTTGAACCCAATCTAAAAACTAGTTAATTAAACTCATAATAAAAACATGAAAAATGAAAACAAAGCATGTAAATATTTAAGATAAAAATTACTTGAAATTAAAGAGTGTTTGGGTACAAGAAAAATAAAGAAAAATACAAGAGAGTAAAGAAAAATACAATACAATCAAAGAAAAATACAAGTTTTTGGGTATTTTTATATTACAATTACAAAGCTAAATCTAAGCTAAAAATGAAGAAAAAAAATGGAGTGTTTGGGTAAAAAAAAATAAAGAAAAATACTTGGGTGAGCTTCAAAGAAAACTACAAGTTTTGCATTTATACTACCGCCCCCCCCTTGCTAAAACTCACCCTCCTCCCTCAAAAACTATACAAAAAACACTTAAAACACAGCTTCGAACGCAAAAAATGCATTCTAGATGAACAGCCACCGTCTGAACGGTCATCAGAGGGTGCATCTAACGGCCGTCTGAAGTGCATTCGGACGGGTGTTGTTCACTGTCCGAACAGTGTGTTTGGACGGATACTATTTATCACTATTCGACACAGCAACTTTCTAGCTCCATTTTGACCATCTTAGAGCTTGATTCAGCCGATGCACATTAGAGAAAAAGTTGTAGCTCCTGGAGTCTTCTTTCTAGTGACATAAAAATAAGCTTAATTGGACATTGGAGTGAGAAGTTATGGCTAAAATACCGAGATAGGTTGGACTTCTCATCACCGGTTTGCTCGTTTTAAACCCGCCTTAATCATTCTTTGCGTCTATTTGCCTTTATTAGCTCGTATAACCTACAAAACACACAAGAAACAAAATAAATCAAATATGAAACTAATCTAAGACAATTAACTACAATCTACGTCTAATAAGGTGTGAATTAAGGGCTTATGATTACACTTTTATGGTGTAATTACAACCCCCAACTTACATTTTGCTAGTCCCTAGCAAAAGCTATAAAAAAAACATAAAGGATAATCTCCACTTGCGTATAAGTCACAGATGCATTTAGCTTATGCACCAAACCTTTAAACCCCTAGGTTACCCCTAGTAAAAGAGTAGTATCTCGTGAAGGTTTTCAGTGATGATACCCACAAACATCCTTACATGAATTGCCAAACAAGATAAGAATAAAGAATTGATGCATAATCCTACTCAAGTTAACATTGATGCCACTCCCAACTCCACATTTGCATTAATATATAACAAGTCATGCAAAAGAGAGGTTTATTTGTGTGGGTGAAGAATCATGTTAAACAACACAAATGAACTCATTTAAGTAAATCCAAACCTTTAAAGCTTTGATTCAATCCTCACCGGGCATACACTCGTAATTAAAAACCCACATGGTTCTTACAATGGTATGCTCAACAATGAAGTAAATGTAAATAGGCAAATCAAGTGAATATACCAATTACAAAAATCGACAAGATAAAAGTATATCGACATTAGCATAGCTCTATGGAAGAATGTTCAAAGTTAAGCATTGATTCAAAGAAATTAACAAAATATAGATTACACTCTATTGAAAACTTCAATCAAGCACAACTTGGACCAACTAAGCCATATAGAGGTGAAGAGGGTAATGTAGAAAAGGTGAAAGGTAATCGTAAAGAGATGGAGCAAATTGTCATATTATGTGTGATCAAGGCATGAAATGATGAATGCTAAACAATTACAACTCTCCCCTTTTCAATAGTTAATACATTTTTCTCCACTTCTCTTCTCTTAATATATATATATATATATATATTTTCAACTTTTGAACGCTTCTTCCATTCTTTTCTTCTTCTTCTTCTTTTTTTTTTCTTACTTCTTCTTAGTTTTTTTTTTTTTTTTTTACTTAGTTTTCTTTTATCATTTTAGATTCTTTTTTTTTCAATATGCCATTTTGAATTCTTCAATCTTTCTTCTTCTTTTTTTTTTTTTTTTTTTAGCTTACTCATTTCTCTTTGTTTCCATCCTTTTAATCAAAGTCCCCCTTTAGATTCAACAACTACTTTTCATTTTTCAGTATGCTCATATGCATTAAACTCCCCGAATCAATCTCTTCTCTCTCTCTCTTTTTCTTTTTTTTTTCTTTAGCAATGCAAAAATGCTCTTTTCTCACATTGGCGTCTCTTTGTAATACAAGAGATGAAATCACTATGCACTTTCTAATAAAAGTAGGAGAACAACAAGGGTCAAGAGAAATGCACGGTTTGGCAATAGGAAACTTATGGCTATGAAGAAGAATATGGTATAGAATCGTATCTAAAGTTGTACGACCGGAGCATTTCATAGAGTACAAGTGTCAATATTAAAATCAAAACTCAACTCATGAATCAAATACAAGCATAATGAAGCTATTGAATGAAATGAGGGTGAAGAAACTATCCTCGAGTAAATGCAAACGCTTCAAAAAGCGATAAATGCTCTAAAACTCACTAGGCAATAATCTCCACTAATGTAAGGATGAAAAAGCAAAAACTAGTAGCAAACTATGTTGTAAAGCATAATGGTGCACAATGATGTAATTTCCTCTACAAATGTATGAATTAAGCAATCCCTACAACATGTTGGGTATGAGGAATGAATTAACATCAATTTGAGTAAAAAAGCATGCAAAAATTTCTATCTTTTAATCTCAAAAGGCACTTTTCACAAGTAAAATAACTTTTTTTTTTTTATATAGGGTGCAAGACAAAAATACAAAAACAAAACAATAGAGGTTTTTTTAATTATATATATATATATATATATATAGGGTGCAAGGCAAAGAAATAAAAACAAAACAATAGAGTGTTTTTTTTTTTAATAGGATGCAAAACAAAGAAACAAAAACAAAAAAATAGAGGCAAAGCCTCTACCCACCCCCAACTTAGAATGATACATTGTCCTTAATGCATGAGAACAAAGCATGGAATGCAATTAAATGGTGGGAGAAGAGAAAATAGGGTGCCTAATACACCCCAAGAACAAAGAAAAATGAAAGGAGATACGCTACAGAAAATCAAGGGGATTGCTGAATTTTCGGGTGTATGCAAATAGTTTTGACACTCTTTAGTAAAATAGCCATATCTCTCTCCACAGGAAAGCAAATCAGGCTCCGTTTTTTTTTTTTTTTTGGTTGGAAAGTAGATTCATAGACTTTTCCATCTATATAAGATTTGCATGCTAATTCACTTCTAGTAGATTCAGATTTTACTGTAAAGTCGGCTAAAAAACAGAGTCTGCACTTTATTTTTAGAAACTGGATAACCCTTTTGTTTTGCCTAAAGCACCCCCAACTTAGAATGAGAAAAAAAAAACTAAGAAAACAAATAAACAAAATTACTACTCCTACTCCTACACAAATGAGAGAAAAAAAACATAAACTAAGAAAACAAATAAATAAAATAATTACTCCTATTCCTACACAACTTGGAGAGAGAGAATCACCTAATGCCACAAAGTGTGAATTTGCCATCATCCCACACCCCCAAACTAAAGATTTCCAAAGAGTTCATGCAAACATAAGAATAGACAATGGCCACCTCTTTGATAAACTCTAGGATATAGCTTTAAGGCACATAAGGGTAATAAGGGTCATGATATGTAGAACATAAAGAATGATCATGCACAAATGTGCCAATGAATTTCATGCCATAAAGTGCTTGACCCTCCCCTTCCTCTTGGTCGGCCATGAGAATGATGTTTGGTTCCAATGTTGGGACATGGAGCTCCAAAGGCTCCGATAAGATAGGACTAGGTACTAGAGGAGTAAAAGTATGGATAACATGATCCCTAGACACGGTAGGAATGGCCTCTAAACCATTAACATCCTTCTTGACATGCACATCCCCAACATTGGACAAACCAAAATTATCATTAAGGGTAAACCCATCACTACCCCTCTCATCTTGGTTGGAGTCTCAAATTTCGGACTCCCCTCTCTCACACTCTTCATCCCTAAATTTATTTTTAATAATTTCCTCACTTACCTTATTAATGTCTTCCTTAGACTCAAAGTTTTGGGAAATAGTGTTTTGATCAATGATTTCCTCATTCCTATGATTAGTGATGGGATGAGCAGGTTCACTTGGACACCCTTGGTTAGTAAGAATGATTGGATATGACATAAGGGACTTGTCCTCCTCTTGGATAACCAAGGTTTGCATTAAAAGAGTCAATTGACTCTTTATCTCATTAAGGCCCTCATTTATTCTAGAGTTCACTTCTCCTTAAAATTTTATAGCTTGTTGAAGTATGTCTTCTAGTGTATCCTCTATGGTGTCCGCTTCTGTGCCAATGTGAGGAATGTGATATTCCTCATAGGGTAAGAATTGGGCTTGGGGGTATTCACATGGTGGAGTTTGGTAAGGTGGAGGTGGTGCATGGTAATAGTCAAAGGGTTTTCGATAAGGGTGAGACTTAAATAATGATGTGAATATGTGCTCTCATGTCCCCTACCAAGGTTAAATTGATCACACTCCCTAAGATTGGAAGGTAATTGTGGAGGCTCCCTTTGGCCATTAGCTCTAAGGTGTTCCCTAAGAGATATATTGGATGATGGAAGGTGTGAAAATTTACCACCAAACATAATAAAGTGCACAATGAAAATTGGATGCAATGCACAAACAAATATAGCGCACCACGCCTCAACACATCATACATAACAATGCTTAATAGTGTTCCATCCAAATCTCCAATCTCCACATAAAAATTTCACCAATTCAATCAAGTTCAATCCAACCGAACCTCCAATCTCCACAAGTTATATACCACCAATTTGCAATAAAAACAATCCCTAATTCTCCTCTAGCAATCCTCCAATCAAATATTAAAACAAAACAAAATATATACAAATGAAACAAAATAAACCTAAAATAAAGAGAAAAAGAAAGAATGAAAATCTAACGTAGTATTTACACAAAAAAATGGAACGAAGTTACTGATGGCCTAAGCTGAAGATTCCTCCGTCGTGGTTGATGGATGGAGTTCCCATCCACCAATTGCTTTCCAACCCAAGGTTCGTTAGTGCTTGTTTCGTGCGTTTGGTCCCCGGCAACGGCGCCAAAACTTGACTTGCCCCCAAATGCAGTATTTCTACAAATGGAGGTAATACCCCGCGAGAGTACGGGGGTAACGATGAAGTATAAACATGTAATCTGGTATCGTTCTCTCCCAAGAGACTTAGCCAAATATAGGCTTTAGTACTCACCTCACACTAACCTTAACTAGGGTTGAATTGCAATAAAAAGTGAAATTGGATCTAAAATAAAAAGACCGAAAATCTTTTGATTTTTTATGGGGGGTTTTGAATTACAAAACTAGTGCAATAAAAATTAAAGTAATTAACTAGGCAATTAAAGTAAAGCAAATTAAAACTAGATTTAAAGCAATTAAAAAGGGAATTGAGCTCAAATGATCCAACCACTCAATTTCATCTAAGGCTTCCAATGGGTTATAACTCAAATCAAACACAACATTTAAGTATATTTGATTCGGAGGATTTAGCTTTGAAAATCAATTATTCTCAAGCAATTGAAATTAGATACATGTTCAATAGGGAATCAAAGGTTAATACCATTAATTCAACTTAGTCAATACTAAATTTGTGGTTTGTGCATTAATCAGCCAAATATAGTTAATAATCTAAGTTTTCTAAGGCATCTTCAATCAATTTGTGAGAATGAATTTCTAGCAATTGTAGAGTATTTGTCTAGGCAATGGTCCTAAATTAATACCATCGATTTGGGTGATGAAAATCTCCAAACTTAGTCAATAATTCAAGTTTTCTAAAATTTCACATCTAATTACTAGAAATTCAAATTCTTGAAAAATATGACAATTAATTCATAAGATACCTCCATTGAATTCCTTGGATTATTTAGGTGATTTTCATATTTGAACCAAATCTAAAAACTAGCTAATTAAACTCATAATAAAAGCATGAAAAATGGAAACAAAGCATGTAAAGATTTAAGCTAAAAATTACTTGAAATTAAAGAGTGTTTGGATACAAGAAAAATACAAGAGAGTGAAGAAAAATACAATACAATCAAAGAAAATTATAAGTTTTACATTTATACTACAATTACAAAGCTAAATCTAAGCTAAAAATGAAAAAAAAAATTAAAAACCAACCTCTTGGGAGCTTCTCCCGCCACCCCCTTGCTAAAACTTACCCTCCTCCCTCAAAAATTCTACAAAAAAATCCTAAAAATGCAGCTTTGGATGCAAAAAATGCATTCTGGATGAACAGTAACTGTCCAAACGGTCATCAGACAGTGCGTCTGACAGTCATTTGAAGTGCATTCGGATAGATTTAGTTCACCATCCGGACGCATTATTCACTGTCTGAATGCAATGTTCGGATGGTTACTATTCACCATCCGATCAACAGTAACCATTCGAACGGTGAACAGTACCGTTCGAACGCACCATTCGGAGGGATACTATTCATCACTGTTTAACACAGCAACTTTATAGCTCAATTTTGACCACATTAGAGCTCGATTTAGCCAATGCACATTAGAGGAAATGTTGTAGCTCTTGAAATCTTCTTTCTAATGATACAAAACTCAGCTCAATCGAACATTGGAGGAAGAAGTTATGGCTAAAATACCGAGACGAGTTAGACTTCTCATCACCGGTTTGCTCGTTTTGAACCCGCCTTGATCATTCTTTGCGTCTATTTGCCTTTATTAGCTCCTATAACCTAAAAAATACACAAGAAACACAATAAATCAAATATGAAACTAAACTAAGACAATTAACTACAATCTACGTCTAACTAGGTGCAAATTAAGGGTTCATAATTACACTTTTAGGGTGTAATCACTCAACATATTCTTAATAGAACTACCTCACTCAACCTAGTGAATGGCATCAAAATCGGAAGAGATGAAGTTCATCTTCTTCAATTGCAGTATGCAGATGACACTATTTGCTTTAATGTTGCTAACCTTGATAAATTGATGAACCTTAAAGGGATTCTAAGATATTATGAACTTCTTCCTGGTCTCAAAATCAACTTTCTCAAGAACTGTGTGTATGGAGTGGGGATTGGTGGGATCTTCTTGAAAATAGTAGCAAGTTTATTCAACTGTAGCACTGGAAAGTTTCCTCTTCTTATGAAAGATTAGAAATGTGTCAAAGACAGGTTTAGACATAAACTCTCAAGCTGAAAAAGATCTCAACTATCAATTGGAGGAAAAATCCCTTTATTGAAATCTACACTAGCCAACTTACCTTATACTTCATCTCCCTTTTCAAGGTGCCTGTCAATGTTAGAAAGTTAATTGAAAAACTAACGAGGGGATTTCTATAGAAAGACATGGCCAACAAGAAGAAGGTTCATTTAATAAAGTGGGGAAGGGTCACTCTAAATAAAGAACATGGAGGTTTAGGAATTAAGCCTATTCAACTAATAAATGTTGCTTCACTTTCTAAATGGTGGTGGAGATTTGGCTCAGAAAGAGATGTTCTTTGGAGGAGAATGATATGCAGCAAATACAACTTGGAAAGCTCAAGATGGCTCCCCTATTCACGTAACTCCTTGAAAGCTTCTACCATTTGGAAAGGAATCATTGAAACAGGATTTAATAATAGTGAATTTAGCAAGGTGTTGAAGGAAAATCTTTATATATGTTTAGGTTCTGGAAATGCTACACAGTTTTGGCATAAGCCTTAGATTTCTCAAAATCGAAGTCATTCCCATGGTTAGGAACAGATATTGCTCTGTGACTTATGCCCCAAGCTTTATTCTCTATCACTCGATCAACAGGTGCTCATTAGGGATGTAAGTGTAGTTCAGGCTAATGGTTCAACCAATTGGAGCATGAGTTTCAAAAGGGATCTCAAAATCTGGGAAAGTGAGGATCTTAAAAGGCTTATCCATATGCTCAATCCCTCCACTTTAATTCCAGGAAAATGCGATCTCCTATCTTGGAAGGCAAAGCCCTCTAGTATGTTCTCAGTAGTTTGTTATACAAATCATTCCAAAACTCTATGGATGTTTCACTGTACACTAATTAATTTGTTTGGAAAATGCAGCTCCGCTCAAAACTCAGGTTCTTTGGTGGTTAGCTCTCCAAAGAAAGATTTGCACCACAAATTTATTGTAGCACAGGAGTATCCTGCCCCCAAACTTTAGTACAAGTTGTGTATTATGTGAGGAGGAAGATGAATGCTCTGACCATCTATTGCTTAGGTGCAAGACCACATGGCTCATCTAGTCCTCCATCCTTAACTAGTGGGGTATTCAATGGGTGTCTCCCTTCAATCTAGCAGATCTTGCTATTTGGTGGTATGATATCAAGCTATTTGGCCTAAAAAAAGTCCATTTGGAGAGCTTTCTTCCTTGCTATAATTTGGAATGTCTGGTTGCTAAGAAATGGCATCATCTTCAAAGACAACACACTTGACTAGCAAGAGACATTACACTCAATCAAGCTTCATCTAGCATTTTGGGTAAAAGCTAAAGTTGGCAATTCTAACTTCAGTGTACTAGAGATTATACAGAACATTGCAAGTGTTAGAAGCCTTAGGTGCTCATCCATTGCTAGGAAGAGTTAGTTGGTCCCTTGCCAACCTCCTTCCCCCTTACCTGTCTTTCTCTTTTTCTATATCTCTTCTTCCTCTTCTCTCCCTTCTCTGGTTTGGCCTAATTTGGGTGTTCCCATCTCGATGATACCTTCTTTTGTTCTGCTTTGTTCTCCTTCTTTAGTAATGAATGTCCTTTTTTTGTTGATTAAAAAAAGAAAAAGTCTAGTTGCCCCAAAATCAAATGTATGGGAATACAATTCAAGAAATTCAATTACCGCGGCAATAAAAGTCCACTTGATGCTTAGTTTGACAGATCATACTCTAATATGGAGTTTTTTTTATTTTTTATTATCAAACCCCGCCCCAAAAAAAAAAACTTATTTTTTTGAACGTATTTACCAAATATAGCTCATTCAGAAAGTTGTGGTTTCAGACCACAACTTTAATGAAGTCGTGGTTTCAAACCACAACTTCAACTAGACCTTATTTTGCATATTTTACATGAAAGTCATGAGACTAATCCACAACTTCATGTGAACATTAGTTTGCAAATTTTATATGAACTCACACAACTTCAACTAAAGTCATGGTACAGAAAGAAGCTGGATTTGGTTAATAAGTTCAAAACAAGTTGGGTCCAATATAAAAGAATTTTTTGGGGCTGGGTTTAATAAAAACAACTCCTCTAACATGCTTGAAATTTAAGGTGTTCAATGGGAGAGATGCATATGGTGCTTCAAGATTATCCCTGATTTCTTTCAAATCATTGAGATCTCATTTTGTTTCTTTATTTTTGCAATTGCAGATTTCATTCTGTTCAACAGGAGTTGCCAGTTAGAGTTTTTGATCTTAGTTGCATTCAGAATTTAATTGGTAATGCTGTTTAATATGATGGGTATGTTATCTTGAGACATAGGTTGTGTTCTTGTGGTTTGTGCTTTTCTGAACTTGGGTGTTTCTCATCACTGTTCTTGTATAACTAATGCTGCTGAGTATGCAAGCTATTATTAATTACGCCTTTATTCGTCCCTACGAACGAACCGATCAAGCTATGAATGACGAACCGATCAATCTGATATTGTCAAGTTACTAGTGTAACTTAGGCTCCCCGACATCCCAAACTTGAAAGAAATATCTAAACCTTTTTTTGTTAATTAGTTGCATGATATTCTTTTTCCACTGGAAAAAATAGAAAAACTAACTTAGCTTGATCATATGGATTCTAGTAATCTGACAACTGCATACTCAATCCAGCTAGTTTTTTTTTTTTTTTTTTGTGTGTCCTATCCACAGATGGGAATAACGGAAAGGTAGGTTTGAATTCTATTTCTATGCCGACATGATGAACTCAGTGATCAAACAAATTTGCATGTAATATTCAAATTAGTACAAATTTTTTGACATATTTAATTGAAGGGTGGAGTACTAAAAGGGAAACTAAATTATTAATTAGAAAAGCTACCATATGAAAACAATAACAGAAGACGGCGGAAAAAAAAATTATAATTAACTATTTTATTTATTTATGTATTTATTTGTTAGCACCTTGATACCATATTACATAGGTGAATAACATCCCAAAAATCCCTAAATTTGGTTCTTATATTACTAACACCGATTATGAAAGCCAAAACCCCACTCCAAAAGGGTATGGACTGTAATAAAACAAAATCTAGTTGTCACAAAACCCAATGTATGGGAATACAATTCAAGAAATCCAATTACTGCGGTACTAAAACTCCATTTGATGCTTGGTTTGGCAGAGCATACTCTAACATTCTTGAAACTCAAGTTGTTCCAAGGGAGAGATGCATGTTTATTATCTGGGTATGTTTTCTTGAGACATATGTAGTGTTCTTGTAGTATGTGCTTTTCTAAACTTTGTGTTTCTCATCACTGTTTGTTGTATAAGGGATAACCATATGGTGGACAACAGCTAGTGACATCGCTAGCCCAACTACAATCAGAATAATCATGAAGCTCAACTTTAGAATTAGAAGAGAAAATCAACCCTTTAAATAATGTTCTGCACAAGCATCTCAACATTCGAAAAACTACATCAAATATTGTTCTTCACAAGCATCTCAAAATTTGAAAAATTATATCAAACAATACTCTTCGTAAGCATCTCAAAATTGGAAGAATAGCGCACTGAATGAGCAAGGAGCAGAAATAAATTGACTGATAACAGAAATAGTACGACTAATATCTGTCTGATAACAGTTAAATAAATAAGGCTCCTAACAAATTGTCTACAAAGAGACATGAAAAAATTTCCCCGTTAGTGGATCTCAACTGCAAGATAACTGAATAAAAATAATCTATACAAAACATTACTTTTTAAGCAAAGTCGGACCTCAAGAGTCAGGATGGTCCATTCCCACTTTCGGTGCAGAAAAGTAAATTCGTGTGGACCCCATTTGTGTAGTCCATGTGATCCACATGTGATGTGAGCAAGAACACTCGATCGTCTACCTCTAAAAATAGGTTCGTGATTGACCCAGCAACCGTCGCCAACTCTCCAAGTTGCCCTTGCTCCTTTGTTTACGAAGTAAAGGGCGGGCAAGACTTTGGTGCAGTTATTATGTATATTGTTATGTATTTTTAATATTATTTATTTGTATAATTTAATATTTTATTAAAATATAAAATTACTAGTTGATTAAAGTTATTGCAGAGATTATATGTATAAAAAATTAATATTATCTAACAATTTTAGCTATTTGATTTTGTACAAAAATAATTAACGGTTCAAATACTTCCAAAAACATTTTATATAAATATATGAGACATCAAATGATTAAAGTTGTTCAGATCAAACTGAATTTTTTAAGTGTAATACATATGTTGAAATGCTATCTATTAAGTGGTTTTGATTTTTAAAAACAATATGACAAATGGCTTAAAATGAAGTGACAATACCAACTGTATAATTTCTTAACAGCAACAAAATCTTGCCCGTAAAGGACAAGACTTTGGTGCAGTTATTATGTATACTGTTATGTACTTTTAATATTATTTATTTATATAATTTAATATTATTTTAAAATATAAAACTTCTAGTTGATTAAAGTTATTGTAGAGATTATATGTACAAAAAATCAATATCATCTAACAATTTCAGCTATTTGATTTTGTACAAAAACAATTAACGGTTCAAATACTTTCAAAAACATTTTATATAAATATATGAGACATCAAATGGTTAAAGCTGTTCAGATCAAACTGAATTTTTTAAGTGTAATATGTAGGTTGAAATGCTATTTATTAAGAGGTTTTGATTTTTAAAAACAATATGACAAATGGCTTAAAATGAAGTGACAATACCAAATGTATAATTTCTTAACAACAGCAAAATCTTGCCCGTAAAGGAAGGTAAAGCCACCTGCAATATTTAATGGCAACTTACCCTTTTTAAGGCGTATTTAGCCACCTGCAATATTGAATGGCCTCTAAAGTAAAATTTTGCTGAAAATAAAGGGATGTTAAGCGTATTTAGCCTTTTTTTTTTTTTAAGATTGAAAGGGATCATCCGTGTGGTCCCATGCAGAAAACAATCAATGAAATTTGGCAAGAAAATGAATCATTTGGGAAATTACCTGGTTGCTTCTAGCTTCTGAGGAAGAAAAAGGGGCTTCTGATCTACTCACCTGCCCTAGAATGGCAGCTTCTTCTTCGACTTCCAAATCAGTCTAGTAGAATTGAGTGATATATCACTCATCAGGTCTTCGCTTCTTAACAACCTAGACCATAACCATTATTTGCCTAATCTTTCTTCCTCTTGTTCAAGAACATGGCAGAAACAATTCTCTTCATCAACCTTGCGGAGAGAGTTTTGGGGATGTTAAGCTTCCTTGGTCTACAGGAAGTTGGGTTGGCATGGGGTGTCGAGGACGAGCTGAAAAGACTCGAGGGGACCTGGTCCATCATCAAGGCGTTGCTGTTGGATGCTGAGGAGAACCAGGGGAGGAATAATGACCGTGCGACAAGAATATGGTTGAAGAGACTCCAAGATGCTTTCTACGATGCAAGTAACGTGCTAGATGAATTCAAGTACCAAGTTTTGCTGCGACAAGTGGTGAATGATAGTAGCACTAAAGTAAAGGTACGCAAATTCTTTTCATGCTCAAACCCCCTTGTATTCCGGTATAGAATGAGTCGTGAAATCAAAAAGATCAGGAAGAGGTTAGACGCAGTTGCAGATGATAGGACTATGATAGCTCATCTGATCACAGAAGAGTATAGACCACAAAACCAAAGAAAAAGCACAGCTAGTCGGTCAGTCTCCTCTGATGCAACTGAGTCGGACTTTGTTGGAAGGGCCATAGACAGAGAAAGGATTTTACAACTTTTAATGACCTCCTCTGATAGTACTAGTGCTGATCACGAGAACATATCTGTCATACCCGTTGTTGGCATTGGAGGTGTTGGTAAGACCAGACTAGTTAGATTGGTCTATCATGATGAAAGAGCAGTTTGGCATTTTGAGTTGAGGATCTGGGTGAAAGTAGCCAATGATTTTGATGTTAAACGCATGGTGCAAAAAACTATTCGGTGCATAAGTAGTAGTTTTTCCTATTCCACTTGTGCCGACATCAGCACGAATGAGTTACGAACCATCCTTCAAGATAAATTGCACGGTAGGAGATTTTTACTCGTCTTGGACGATATACGTACTTGTGGCATCCGCGATTGGGTCAAGTTCAGTAAGTTCTTGAGAGTTGGTGCCGATGGAAGTAAGATCATAGTGACAACACGAAACAAGTTCGTAGCTTTGACTTTGGGCACGGTTCCCATGTACAATTTAGGGATTCTTTCGGACGAGGATTGCCACGAATTGCTTTTGAAATGGGCAGGTCGAGCAAAAGCTGGGGAGGCACAACATCAACAACATGTTAACCTGTTAGAAATTGGAAAGGATATTGCAAAAAATTGCAAAGGATATCCTGTTGCCGCAAAGACCCTGGGCAGCTCGCTTTTCAGAAAGACTGATGAAAATGACTGGTTGTACTTGAAAGATAAGGAGCCATGGGAGTTGGAGCGAAACAAACATGACGTTTTTTCTGTTTTAAGATTGAGCTACCACGCATTAACTGCTGACTTGAAACGCTGTTTCGTATATTGTGCAATTTTTCCGAAAAACTATGAAATCGAAATTGATAAGTTGATCCAGTTGTGGATGGCGCAGGGGCTCATTCAATCTTCTGGCCTACAACAGGAGTTGGAAGATACTGGTGCTGAATATTTGAATCAATTATGTTCTATATTTTTCTTAGAGAAGGTTGAACAGGATGGCAATTTGTTAAATACGTGCAGAATGCCTGAGATCGTTCATGATTTTTCTGTATCGATGGCGAAGGAAGAATGCTTAAGTACTTCAAATTTTCGTTCTGGACCAAGTTATGGCAGGGTTAAGCATGTTTCATTTTGTGATTATTCTGATTGTTCGCGGGAAGAGGTCACAAAGTCATTGTTCAAACTAAAGGATCTGCGGACCGTTCTCTTTCCATCTCAAGGGGTGGGAGCCGGTGAAGAAGACCATGTTCGCAGATGCATCGCAAGGTTCAAGTATCTGCGCGTGCTCGATTTCAGTAACTCATTCTTTGGGGTGTTGCCAGATTCCATTGGTGACTTGAAGCATTTGAGATTTCTTGACATCAGTGGGAATGCCAATATTGAGACACTCCCCACAACCATTTGCAAACTGTACCATTTGCAAACTTTGCGAATCTGGAATTGCCTGAAACTTCAGGAGTTGCCCAAAAACATAGGGAACTTGATCAGTCTCAGGCATTTGTACTTAACCACACAGCAGTGTTGCTTGCCAGAGAAAGAAATACTACGCCTGAAGTCTCTCCAATCCTTCCGGATTGCGGAATGTGGAAACCTTACGTCTTTGCCTGAAGGGATGCACCTCCTCACGGCGCTCGGAATAGTGACAATCATATCGTGTCCCAAATTGACCTCGCTGCCAAGTACCATGAAGAACCTATCCGACTTGAAGACTCTCGAGATTAGTAATTGTCCGAATCTTAACTTGTCAGAGTGGGAGAATTTTAGAGGCCTCAGAAGGCTTCAGTAAATTGAAGACGAGAAGTTTTGAAGCTTGTGGCTCGGCCAGGTGTGTCAGTGGCTTCAAACTATTGCTTATACTTTTGTTGTATGTGTGTATTGTTTCTTTTTTAATTGCTTCTTGACGATGCTTGACTGCATGTAATGGGTAGTACTTTGTGTTAATTGCTTTTGAAGTTTTAATTACTTTTGTGTGTCCTATCCACAAATGGGAACAACGGAAAGGTAGGTTTTAATTCTATTTTTTGCCGACTGATGAATTCAATGATCAGACAAGTTTGCATGTAATATTCAAATTGGTATAAATTGTTTGACAAATTTACTTGGAGGGTGGAGTACTAAAAGAGAAAGTAAAATATTAATTAGAAAAGCTACCATATGAAAAGCAATAACAGAAGACGCCGGGAAAAAAATTATAATTAACTATTTTTACTTATTTATATATCTATTCTTTGCTTTTATCTGATGTAACATGAAACTTCTTGATGATTAATCTATCAATTTTTCTATATATAAAATAATAAAAAAATCCACTTGATGCTTGGTTTGGCAGCTCATATGCTTGAAACTTAAGGTGTACCGAGGGAGAGATGCATATGGTGCTTCAAGATTATCCCTTATTTTTTAAAATCATTGAGATCTCGTTTTGTTTTTTGCAATTGCAGATTTCTTGCTGTTCAACAGGAGTTGCCAGTTGGAGATTTTGACCTTAGTTGCATTCAGAATTTTATTGTTAATGCTATTTATTATGTTGGGTATGATATCGTGAGACATATATATGTAGTGCTCTTGTGGTATGTGCTTTTCTGAACTTGGCGTTTCTCATCACTTTAGTTTTAAAACTAGTGCTGTGCCAAGTGACTCTTGATTTGTCTCTGTCTCGGACTCCGTGACTTAACGCATGACTACTACTGCTTCGAAAACTGTTTCAGATGGCTCTATATATATTTTAATATATCGATACAAGACTATATATATATATCATTAATCGAGTATCCGAGTCAATTTACGCACACTTCAACTGACTGGTGGATCTACAAGGGGCTGGGTGATGGCCACGGCCCCCCTACATTTTGCAAAATTACCTCTTATATATTTGTAAGTATTTAGGAGAAAATTGGTGCATTGCAACCCAACTTTTGAAAAATTACTTTGGGTCTTATATATTTTTTAGTATTTATGATAATTAAGTGTATTTGTCCTTCCAAAGTTCTGAAAATTTATTGAGACCCTAAATACTATTAAATGTTTATAATAAAATAGTTATGTTGTCTTCCTAAAATCCAAGTAATTTTACTTTTTTTTTCTCCAAAATCTAACTAATTTTCTTTGCCCCTCCAGTTTAGAAGAAAAAATTTAGTGGGAAAGTAATATTTTTATTTTAGGTAGTACATTTGTTATAATTTTTACATTTTTTTTTTTTGTATTTGATGAGTTTCTTACAATAGAGCTTAAATTTAAGTAATAGTATTCTGTAGTTAGTATAATGAGACCACTATATTTTTTTCATGGTTGGTCCCTTCTTTGCGAAATTTCTGGGTCCACTACTACCTCTACTAATCATGGGGATTGTACAGTCCTCTCGTGCCACACAAATCAAATAATTGTAAGACCAAAGATCCTAAGAGTAGCTCTAAGAAGTTGATAGTACTTAAAAGATTTCGAACACAAGACTATATATGTTAATATTTAGATATGATACTATACAAAGCACAAATAACATGTTTTGGAGAACCTCTACCCATAGCTAGGGGTGGATATTGGCCGGATTTGAGTTGGACCTAAGTTCAAAAATTTTTTTATCGGGTCTAAAATTAAATTTCAAGCTCACCCAATTAACCTAAAAAAAATTAAAAAACTATTTTTTCTTCAAAAATAATGTTAAATAGTATAAATTGCAAATACTAAATATATTAAAATGTAAATAAATCTTGTTTTATATACATTTTAGACTGGATCAAACTTTAAAAATAATTTTTAAATTTATTTATTAATTATTTGAACCTAAAAGTATATCTAAAATTCTATAAATGATAAGCGAGCTGAACGTGCAAAGCGGACCATCTGTCCATAATCACCCCCAATTCACAGCGGCGGCCGCAGTAGCAATTGTGAGTACTGGGTAGATTTTCCTACTTATTTAAACAAAGTCGGACCTCAAGGTAGGTTTGTTTTTTTAACAAAATTAATCACTTTAACAAATCCTTAAAAACAAAAAGTCAAAATACATATATTTAAACACACAGCTCAAGACTCAGTTCCGAAAATCTCAACATAGTTTATTCCAGTCAAAAGGAAAAATTCTTGTGGACCCCACGTGTAAGTATTAATCTTTTTGAAGTCCCGCGTGTGTAGTCCGTGTGGACCCCACATGGATGTGAGCAAGAAAGGCTGGTACAACCAATCGATTGTCCACCTCTGTGATTGACCAAGTTGCTCTCGTTCCTTTCCTTTGTTTTTGTGTATATTTTCATCATTTACCTAATTGCCCCAAACAACCCCTAAACTAAAGAGGAGAGTAGACAACGTAGATAGAAAGCAAGGGCAAAACGGACAATTCACTGATGCTGAAAATTTACTGTTCATAATTCTTCACGCTTTATGTATTGGTATGGAAAAGGAAGGTAAAGCCACCTGCTGACTGCTATTGAATGGCAACTTCCGTAAGGTTTCGTTTTGGAATAAAGCATATCTTTTGGACTTTTGTTTAAAGAGTATTTTTGGATTAAATACACTTAAGGACCTTGCATTTTTGCTAAAATTTTACTTTGATATATTTTCATTTCTAGCAATCAAGCCCATGGACCCCTTAAACCACCCCCTACCGTTAGCCACCACAGGCAACTCTACACTCCCACTACTAGCCGCTCCACCTATTCTCCTCACCTAACTCACTCGTCACCCCGTAGTACTAGTCCCACCACCTGCCCCCTCTGCCACTCCAGTCGCACATCCCAACCCTAACCAAACCCACCAGTCACCCCTCAGCCTCTTCCCCCACTAATTTGACCAACTGTGAATTTTGATGTAGCCAAAATTTGAGAGGAATTAACCATGTAATTTATTCTCCATTTGTTATATGGAGAGAGAGAGAGAGAGAGAGAGAGAGAGAGAGAGAGAGAGAGAGATTGATGAGTGCTCTGTAGAAATTTTGCACAGTGGTGGTGCCGATGGAAGTAAGATCGTTGTGACTACACAAAACAAGAGGTCACAAAGTTGTTGTTCCAATTAAAGGATCTGCAGACTATTCTCTTTCCATCTCAAGGGATGGGAGCCGGCGGTGAAGCCTTTGTTTGCACATGCATCACGTGGTTCAAGTATCTGTGCGTGCTTGATTTCAGTGACTCATGCTTTGAGGTGTTGCAGATTCCATTGGTAATTTGAAGCATTTCAGATTTCTTGACGTCAGTGGGAATGCAAATATTCAGACACTTCCTAATACCATTTGCAAACTTTGCGAATCTCGAATCGCGTACAAATTCGGGAGTTGCCCAAAAACATGGGGAACAACTTGATCAGTCTCAGGCAACTGTACTTAACCACACAGCAGAGTTGTTTGCCAGAGAAAGAAATACTACGCCTGAACTCTCTCCAATCCTTCCGCATTGCAGAATGTAGAAACCTTACATCTTTGCCTGAAGGGATGCAACTCCTCACGGCGCTCAGAACAGTGACAATCATATCGTGTCCCAAATTGACGTCTCTGCCAAGTACCATGAAGAACCTATCCAACTTGAAGATTCTCGAGATTAGTAATTGTCCGAATCTTAACTTGTCAGAGTGGGAGAACTTTAGAGGCCTTGGGAGGCTTCAATAAATTGAAGACTATAAGTTTTTGAAGCTTGTGGCTCGCCCAGGTGCGTTAGTGCCTTCAAAGTGTTGCTTATATTTCTGTTGTATGTGTATTGTTTCTTTTAATTGCTTCTTGACATTGCCCGAGTGAATGTAACGGATATGGGAATCACTAATTTCAGATCACTAGGAGAACCTTGAAGCATGAAATAACAGGTGCTCGATGGAAAAACAACGGTGAATGGCCTGTATATATATATATATACCTGGGACTTGCGTTAACAGCATATACATTTAATCTAGGGAAGGAGGAAGCTGCCATGATCTCCATTAGAAGCCCTTGTCAGGTTTGTATTTCCAATCCCTTTTCTCTTGGTATTATTACTTACAGCTGAAGATCTAAAGCTCCCTCCTAGTTTTGTTACTGATTTTATTCTAAGGAAAAAAAAAGGGGGGGGGGGGGGGGGGGGGGGGGGGGGGGGGGGGGGGGGGGGGGGGTGTTTGGGGGGTTGGTGTTGGGTGGTGGTAGGGGAGTTGGTTTAGGTAAAGTTTTTGTGTTTTAAAATTGCAAACTGCTTCATAAGAAGCATGCATGGTTGATGTTTAATAGAGGGTAGCTCTGTCATTGTAAAGTTACTAGTGTAATTTAGGCTCACTGATATACCAAACTTAAAAGGAATATCTGACCTATTTTCTGTTAGTCGCATGATATTCGTTTTTCAATGGAAAAAAAATAGAAAACCAAACATATCATAAGAATTCTAGTTATCTGACATACGTAGTCTGACAGATATGCGTTTCTCTTAGTTTGTCAAAGATAGTTTATTAATTATGTTTGAATTCTATTTTATGCTGACATCATGAACTCGGTCAAAATATTCAAGATTATCCCTGAATTTTTCAAGTCATAGAGATCTCATAATGTTTTTTGCGATTGCAGATTTCATGCTGTTCAACAGGAGTTGCCAGTTAATGAGAGTCTTGAACTTAGTTGCATTCAGGATTCTGCAATTAATGTTGTTTAAGATGTTGATTATGTTATCTTGTGACATTATGTAGTGTTCTTGTGGTATATGCTTTTCTGAACTTTTACTCTCTCTTGGCGTCTATTTGGAGCTCTTGAAGTTTTTACACTTCAAAACTGCTATGTCATAGAGGTAATAATATGGATCACTCCAGCAAATTAAATCTGGTATCCAAAAACAAAAAAATCATCTTTAATTTTAATTTCATGCTTTTGAAGGGCTTATATAACCATATTTAAGGCAACAAATTAGGCCATGCGGCCTTCTTTTAATTAGATGATCCAAGTGACCATGAGTGAATTCCATAGGATGATATATACATATACATAACATTACACAATATCAATAGATACTATGGGCGTCCCACGAACGTTTGAGTGTATGAGTGAATATCTAATGGTTTTAGAGTACTCATAAAAGTTGAATCTTTTTGTGGGTTATTCTTGAGTTGTTATAAAAATAAAAAATAAAACAAACAGACTACGTCTTAGCGAGTGTGGGGCATTCCTAAACCGGTTTCAGTCAAGGACGGTGTAGCTGCCCGTAGGTACAATTGGAGCTTTACAGCTCACGTCTAGGAGTTGGATTCGTGCTTTGGTCCCACATCTAGGACATTTGGATGTATGAGTGAATATTTTATAGTCTTAAAGTACTCAAAATTAAATCTTTTTGTGAGTTACTCTTGAGTTGTTACAAAAAATAAAATAAAAATGGCTATGTATATAAGACTTCTTCATTCCACATAAGTTGAATTCGAATGCTCTCTCTCTCTCTCTCTCTCTCTCTCTCTCTCTCTCTCTCTGAAGCCATACGTCATTGAATTTCCAGGTGCCCCAATGTGAAACTGAGTTTCTTATGATCGCTAACATGAAAATTGTTTGTCACCTTTCTTTAACAATCTAACCAATCCTCTCAATTCCATCCATTCTCCATTACACTAACTCAAAAGTTGATACGTAATTTAAAATAAAACAAAGCGGTCAAATCATTCCAACTCAACTAGGAGTTAAGAGACTTTTTTGAAAATAATAAGTTTAGAAAATAGACTTCAATATAAAACAAACTATGCAATTTTGGTACCCATTTTGCCTTATCCATTGATTAATAGAAATGAGAAATCCATTTCATAGGATATAAATCCAGAAGGAAAGTTATATCCCATATCCATGAACAGAGGGAACGTATGACTTTAGGAGTCTTGCTAACATATGTACAATTAGAACAAAAGTTAAGCATGCATTATAAAATTGTAGAAAATGTCAGTCCACACTTTTTCACGCTTTTTCATATTGTACAATTTTGTTCATTCATGATTAACATGTGTTTTAAATGTATAGGTAAAAATTTGCCAAACTTCAATAATAAAGGGTATTAAGGTCTGTTACGTTAAATTTGAATGAGTCGAATACATAAAATAGTTAGAAGAAGTATAATTATTCCACCACAATTATTAATCTATCATATATACATATTTATTAAGTAGAGGCTTTATCATTGTATGCTCCAAACCGTGCGTTGTAAGGGCTTTGAACCAGAGTCGCATGTAATTGCGGCTTGCAACAGTGCATTTGCAGCAAGATGTCCAAAGAAAAGGTGATCATTGAGTGAATGAGTGGTCCCACACAGTGAAGGCTCTAAAAAAATTTTGTCAATAGGGTCATGCAAAAATTATATGCTAATTTTTAATCTATATTTATGTTTTTTTTTTTGAAAAAATATACACATTTACGTGGTGAGGGACCCAAGATTTTTGTTGGGGGGCTCAAGGTAAAAAAAATATTTTGTAAAAGATGGGTCAAGATAAATTTTTTGAATTTTTTTTTTTTTTGGAGGGGGGGGGGGGTGGGGCACGGGGGGCAATACATATTTTTTATCCTAAATATTTAAAAATTTATAAGGGATAAAAAGAATTTTTGAAAATTTTGGATCCGTGGAGAGTGGAAGACAAAATGTCTATTTTATTTGCAACTTCTCCCGTTCACGAAGTTAGTATTTCTTACCATAAAAAAAAAAAGTGTTATTATATTATTATACAATGAATTAAATTAGTTTTATACACCGAAAAAAGATCATGCATGTCATGAATTGGGACAAAAAGTAGAAAGTAGTGTTAACAAAAATAATAATAATAATAATTAGTAAAAATTAATTTGTTATAAGTCGAGTTGGGAAATTTTCCCCACATACTCCCACGGTAAAATTGCCTTTGGAGAGTGGAAGATTTCATTATATTTCATTTTCTTTTACAGACCCAAGAGTTTTTCCTTTTATCATTGGACCAATAGAATCAACGTTTTAGACAATGGGCACAAAAGTTTAATAAAATTATTTTTAACAAATATTAGTAGTAAAAAACTATTAATCTATTTAAAGTTGATGAGTCAATTGACCCCACTACACATAATGTGGCGCCTCCTGGTCCCACGCTTAGATCCCTAAATAAACTCCCAACGATGAATCTCTTTTCCTTTTTTCTCATTGTTGAGGGTGTGACATAGTATTTACATATGTGATTAAAATATTTATTTTTTTAAAATTGATTAGTAAACTTAATAGGAATCTTAATAAAAAAATTTTTCGAAAACTTAAAAGAATTCCTTACAAAACTAAATGAAAACTTTTAGAAAATTTAATAAAAACATATATGATTACTTCAATATATATACATGTATATTTAGTTGGAACTTAAGTAGAAAAGTAGATAAAAATCAGTACTTCAAGTTTTTAAATAGTTTTTACAAATTTTTTTTTCTAACCGATTTCTCTTTGATTTCTTTAGAATTCCGATTAAGTATCACAAAAATATTCCCAACATTTTGCAAAAGCTTTCTAAACATTTTCTAAAATTTCAAAAAAAGTTTAGTACATTTACATCAAACGCGCTCTTCCCTTTTTCGAGGATGGCCTAAACCTTAAATTGATAAGTTAATCCAGTTGTGGGTGGGGTAGGGGCTCCTTCAACGATCTATAGTATTCCACATATGCCACTTTTTCTTGTGCTTTTTGAATTATAAGTGTCTTAAATATTGATAAAACTTGTTAAGAGGGTAGATAAAAAATTGTCATTGGGTTTGCACATGTTTACAAAAGCTTGATTTTATATCTAAGTTGACCTTCTTCTTTTTTTGTAATAATTGTCTAATAACTGAAATACCTTTAAATTGTTCATATATTACATGTCATTTCAAGAAAAATTTGAGTAATTATGCAACTATTTTAGGTATAAATTCATAGTTTTTGTGAACATGTGCAACTTACATAACACTTTTTCATCCGTTTTTTACTACATGATTACCAATAGAAGGTTTTGATAGATACAGATTAGTAGCTCAAGAGATCAATATGTTACTTTTTAGAGTTTAGAAAGTTTAGTGATACTGAATTATAATTCAAAATGTATTGTTGTAATTTAGCATTCAATTAACGATATGTAGAAAAGAAGCCTATACCATGTCCAAATAAGATGGGTTTAATGCATTCTTAATTTGGAACTTGTGAAGGAATTAAAAGTCACCAAAACCCGAATTCCAGAAAAACATATAGATAAAAAAATAAACAGAAGCACAAATAGAATAGATTAGCCCAAAGACAAACACATTGAATAGATTGGTACAATGAGGAGGAAGGACTTAAAAGGAAAATGTTACTTGCTTTTGTGCGATTTTTGTTTGTTTTTCTAATGAGTTTTTTGTGATGAAGTGCTACAATTGGGGGAACCTAGACTTGATAATTATCCATGTATACTCCTCAACCGCCAAAGAATGTTAACTAACCTGCTTTACAAACTATAGTATTCCACATATGCCACTTTATCTTGTGCTTTTTGAATTATAAGTGTTTTAAATATAGATAAAACATGTTAGGAGAATAGATCAAAAATTATCATGTGATTTGCACATGTTTACAAAAGTATGGTTTTATACTTAAGTTAACTTTTATGGTCAAATCCAGTTGTATTCTGGTTAAGATGAGTCATAAAATATAAAATAAAAAAAAAAAGGTGATAAAGAGATTAAACACAATTGCAGATGGTTTAACTAAATTTCCTCCTATCACGGAGAATGAAAGACAAACCCAAGGGTCATTCTCCTCCTTTGATCCAAGAAATGTAGATGAGTCTTATGGTTTTGGGAGGTACGAGGATAAGAAAAGGATGTTATAAATTTTAATGACCTCAAGAGTTGATGAGAATATATCTATCTTCCCCAATGTTGGCATTGGAGGTATTGTAAGTCTACACTAGTTAAATTGGTGTATATTGATGAAAGCATAGTTGCAAGATTTCATTTGAGGATGTGCGCGAGAGTAGCACAAGATTTTAATGTTAAACATGTGATACAATAAATTATTCGGTGCACAAAAGGTCCTTATTTCACTTGTGCTGACTTCAACACGAATGAGTTACAAATGCTCTCGAAGATAAATTGGCTGGTAAGAGATTTTTACTCGTCTTGAACAATGTAAGCAATTGTTATAATAGTGATTGGGGGGTTTTAAGAGGCAGTGCCGATGGAAATAAGATCGTAGTGACTACACGCAGCAAATTAGTTGCTTCAACTGTTTGCACGGTTCCCACATATAATTTAGGGAGTCTTTCAGACGAGAAATGCCTTGAATTTTTTTTTTTTGTCTTGGGCAGGACTTAGAAAAGGAGGTGGTGAACATGCAGACATGTTAGAAATTGCAGCGGAATTTGTGAAAAAGTGCAAAGGATGTCCTGTTGAGGCAAAAACCTAAGGCAAGCTACTTCTTTATTTGAGGACTCATGAAAATGAATGGGTGAACTAGAAAGATAAAGAACTATGAGAAATGGTGCAAAAGAAATGTAGAATTTTATCCCGTTCAAGTTTGAGCTATGACCCATTACCTGCTCACTAGGAAAGCTGTTTCATGTACTGTTCGCTTTTTCCAAAAAATTACCAGATTGAAATTGGTAAGTTGATCCAGTTGTGGATGGCACAGGGGCTCCTTCAACGATCAATATTATTCCACATATGCCACTTTATTTTGTGCTTTTTGAATTACAAATGTTTTAAATATTTATAAACCTGTTAAGAGAGTAGATAAAAAATTATCACGGGATTTGTACATGTTCACAAAAGTTTTATTTTATACCTAAGTTAACCTTTTTTTTGTACTAATTGTTTAATGACTGAAATTTTTGATAAATTGCCCATATATTTACGTGTCATTTCAAGAAAAATTTTAGTAATTATACAATTATTATAATAACAAAATGTCATTTTAGGTATGAAATTATATTTTTATGAACATGTCCAAGTTACAAAACAATCAGTCATCCGTTTTTCTAAGTAATTACCAATAGAAGGTTTTGAGTTGATACAGATTGGTAGTTCAGGGAATCAATGTACTACTTTTTAAAGTTTAGAGGGTTTGCTAATACTGAATTATAGTTCAAGGAGTGTTGTTTTAATTACCCTTTCAATTAATGGCATCTAGAAAAGAAGCCTAAACCATGTCCAAATAAGATTTTATGCAATCTTAATTTGGAATTTGTGAAGGAATTGAAATTCACCAAAACCCGTATTCCAGACAAACATATAGATAAAAATAAAAAGAAGCACAAATAGAAAATTACTTGCAAGGAAAATAATGAGGAGGGAAGGACTTAATAGGAAAATATTACTTACTTTTGTCGGATTTTTGTTTTTTTTATTATATTTTTTTGGAATGAAGTGCTTTTACAATTGGGGGACCCTAGACTTGTAAATATCATTGTACACTCCTCAACCGCCCAAGAATGTGAACTAAACTGCTCTACAACTATAGTATTCCACATATGCTACTTTATCTTGTGTTTTTTGAATTATAAGTGTTTTAAATATGGATAAAACCTGTTAGAGAATAGATAAAAAATTATCACGTGATTTGCATATATTTATAAAAATTTGATTTTTTGTACTTTAATTGATCTTCATGGTCAAATCCAGTTGTATTCCGGTTTACGATGAGTTATAAAATAAAAAAAGTGATAAAGAGATTAGACACAATTGCAGATGGTTGGACTAAATTTCCTCTTACCATGGAGAACAAAAGACAAACCCAAGAAATGTAGACCTATGTTTTTGGGAGGGACGGGGATATGAGGCGCACATAGAATAGATTAGCCCAAAGGCTAACACATTGAATAGAGAGGTATAATGAGGGGAGGATGACTTAACAGGAAAATGTTACTTTGGGATGAACCTTTTATTTTTTTGGGATGAAGTGCTTAACTGTTAATGTTTGGCCATTGACCATCTCCAAATCTTTCTGTGTTTTAAAGTTTGATTCCCTCGCGAGTTCTTCAAGTTAACCAAATCTCGTTGGAATCTGAATTGCCGAAAAAGAAAATCTGTACACAAGGTTAAAAAGCCTAAAGGAGAAGGGATTAATAAGGATAAATTCACATTATTTTGATGTTATTAATTGGCTCTCAAGTTATTTACTTCAAACTTGCGGTATAATTTGTGTAAGCGATGGAAATGTGTTTCCCAAATGCCAGTTCTAAAAGTATTAAAAAAAATGATACTTTTGGATGCGTGTCCGACATGGGTCAGGGCATGGCCGATAAATGTGGATGTCCAACATAGACGTGACACTTTTTTAGAAATGTTTTTGCTTTTTAGAAAAATAATGTTTATTTATAAAAGATGAATGGTAAAGAGGGCAGTTTTGTCAATATGAAATTGTAATACGATACTTGTTTTGTTTAGAGATGCTACAGCTTAGTTACTTAAGGATGTGTGATCGAATGTTGTCCCATAGTAGAGGCGTCCATTTAGTTTGTATGCTTTTCTATTCCAAACATTCCAGACTCAAGACAGGAAAGTTGTTTATTTTGTTTTTTTTTTTTTTTCAATTTTTAGTACTTTTTTTTATCAGGTTATCCTAATGACCTAGGCGAGGAGAAATTATTTAGTCTTCTTGCAGCACCATGTCTCTTTTCTCACACTGCAGTGTATCTCGAACGCGCCCACTAGACTCATCTTGTAGGTAGGGGACCCATTGCATTGTAAAGAGGAGTGACGTGGTGCTTTTAGAGGATTGAATTATTTTTTATTAGGCGAGTGACTCAAAGGTTAACCTTAGGTATGAAATGCTTTATAGACTTCGTTGATTCTATGGAGTTAATGGATATCCCTCTTCAAGGGAGAAGATTTACATCGTCTAACTTACAATCTAATGAGATTTGGAGTAGACTAGACAGATTTTTGTTTTGTTCTGGATGGAATGCCAAGATTAATTGCTCTTAATGGGGTTTGCAGAGGCTATTTTCTGATTATTGTGCAGTTCTTTTATCAGATGAAGAAAACACTAGGGGCCAAAGCCATTTAAAATTTATGAATCCTGGTTTCAAAATAAGGCTTTTTCCTCTTTA
The DNA here is from genome assembly GCA_033060915.1 of Euryodendron excelsum. Taxonomy (NCBI): domain Eukaryota; kingdom Viridiplantae; phylum Streptophyta; class Magnoliopsida; order Ericales; family Pentaphylacaceae; genus Euryodendron; species Euryodendron excelsum. Next base: position 7,690,449 of record CM065392.1, on the reverse strand, counting down.
GTAACTAGTCATTGGAACGGTTTCGAGAGACAAGGTTGGGGGGGGTGGGAGATTCTGTTCTACTAAGGAAATTGCAAGCTCTCAAATTCAAAATTAAAGAGTGGAAATCTTCTGGTTATGTTAACTGGAAGGAGAAGATTAAAATGCTGGAAATTGAGTTACAAAGATTGATGTCCAAGAGGAGGATGTGGGAGTGCACCAAGACCAGTATAAGAAGTTAAGAGATCTAAGAGGTAAGCAAGATGTATCTAAGAAAAGAAGAGGATTCAAGGCAGAGATCAAGAATGTTGTGGCTTCAAAAAGGTGATAGCAACTCAGGCTTTTTCCATGCATCAGTTAAGATAAGATAGACGAGAAATTTTATTGGTCAGCTGATTAGGGAGGTTCTATATTAGTTGAGCTAAATCAGATCAAGGAGGAGATATTCAGGTTCTATGAAGATAATTTTAAGGAATCTATGATCTACATACCAATATTAGAAGGTAGCCTTAGGGCCCATTTGGTAGAGCTTTTTCGGCTAGTTTTTTTTTTTTTTTTTTTTAGCTTAGAAGCAAAAAAGTCAAATTTTTTTTTTGTTTTTGTTTTTTGCTTTTTGTTTTTTTGCTTATCTTTAGCTTATAAAAGTAAAAAAGCAAAAAAATTTTTTTAGCTTTTTACTTATAAGGCAAAAAAAAGCTAAAACAAAAAATGTACTAAACGAGCCCTAATTACAACTTCGTGAGGAAAGCAGAGAGGCTTTGGAGGATGATTTTGATGAAAAATAGATATGGGAAGCAGTATGCTCATGTGATGGAAATAAGGCCCCTGGTCCTAATGGTTTTAAGCTTAGTTTCATGAAGAAATACTAGAAAGTGATCAAACATGATGTTATTAGTTTTATGAAGGAATTTCATGCTAATGCCAAATTAGTGAGAGGTATTAATTCTTCTTTTATTTTTCTTATTCCAAAGGAGGAGTTTCATGAGAGTTTGTCAAGCTATAGACTTATCAGTTTAGTGTCTTCTATATATAAGGTGATATCTAAAACTCTAGCAATCAAATTGAGGAAGGTCATGAAAGAAATTATAAGTGAGAACTAGTCAGCTTTCATAAAAGGAAGACAAATCCTAGATGGGGTGCTAATTGCCAATGAAATAATTCATGATTGGAAGAGAAACAGAAGAAAAGGCATAGTGTTGAAACTTCATTTTTCAAAAAGCTTATGATATTGTTAATTGGTCCTTTCTTAATTAGATGATGGAAAAGATGGGTTTTGGTCAGAAATGAATTAAATGGATAGGAGAATGTTTGTCAACTAGGAAGGTATCAATCTTAGTGAATGGATCAACTACCAAGGACTTCTCAATCCAAAGAGGTCTGAAGAGAAGGGAATTCCTTATCTCCATTTTTGTTCAACATAGTAGCTGAAGGTTTGAATGAGTTACTTGTTAAGATGATTAAAGGAACTATAATTGGTGTAAATGGCCCTGTTATAACTCACTTTCAATTTGCCGATGACACATTATTTTTTTGTGAGGTAGACATGGTTGAATTGGTGAATTTAAAAGAATTCTGAGAGGTTTTGAATTATTATCAGGGTTCAGGATCAATTTTTAGAAGAGTGCTATAAGTGGGATAGGGGTGGATGAGGAATTTCTGAATGGAGCTTCTCAAATTTTCAAATGTAAAATCTAGAAGCTACCTATGAAGTACTTGGGACATACAGTGGGAGCTAATCCAAGGCATGCAAAATCATGGGATGTGTGATTGATATGTTAAAAGGAAGGCTAGCGTCTTGGAGGTCAAAATATTTTTCCATAGGTGGAAGGCTCACCTTACTAAAATCTGCCTTGTCTAATCTTCCTCTATATTATTTATCCATGTTTATGCTCCCAATGGCGTCTCTAAGAGGACAGAGAAGATTCTTGTGGGGTGGGGAGGAAGGAAAAAGAAAAATTCATTGTGTATGTTAGAATAATGTAGCTAGAAGCAAGAACAGGGGTGGACTTAAAGTGATCCCTATTACTGTAATGAACAATGCCTTGCTAGCAAAGTGGTGGTAGAGGTGTACACAAGAGAAGGAATCATTATAGAGGAAGGTGGTGTGTCACAAATATAAGTATGAAGAAGGTGTTTGGCTTCCTGGAGAAGTTAATAGTAAATCATGTTCAAATATCTAGTTTGACATATTGAAAGTGGGGAAAGATCAAGGAATTTGCAAATAGACTTTTATAGCCTATTTGAATCTTGGAGAAAAGAAAGGAAAGGAAGGAAAAGTACTATTTACTATCCTTTTCCTGTTTGATTTTAGAAAGAAAATAAAAGGAAAGTGGAGGTAAAGAAGAGAGAGAAAGAGAGAGATTGATTTCAAAATTTTTCTCTTTTTTCTCTTTCTCGTTCCTTCATTTTCTCTTTCCTCCCCCTTCCCTTCCCTGCCCTTCCCTTCGTTTTCCCAACTTTCAAATAGGCTGTTAAAGAATCTGAAAATAAGGGTGGCTGATGGGGGAAATACCCTATTCTGGAGAGATGTATGGATAGGGGAAGTTTCTTTAATATGTTTCCTAGATTATTTTCCTTATCTCTGCAGAAATCAAATTACATAGCAGATATGATGAATGCAAGGGGCCTATGGAGTTTTTTTTTTATATTGAAGACAACTTCTAGCATGGGAGGAAGAAGAACACAATAATTTGTTAAAGATAATTAAGCCCTATAGTTTGATCACTCCAAGGAATGACTTACTGGTTTGGGATCTTGAAAAGGATGGTGTCTTCTCTGTAAAATAATATTGCAATCATATACAGCTAAGTGGTAACCAAGGCCATCCTATTCTGAACAAGGTGTGGTAGGTGAAAGTTCCTCGCAAAATTGCTATATATGGCTGGATTGCTATCCAAGAGTCGATTATATCTAAGGTCATGCTTCTAAACAGGAATTGCTTACCTCAGGGCAGTGACATTCTATGTGTTCTATGTCAAAAATATGATGAAGACTCTAACCACTTGTTACATACTTGTACGTTTGCTTGGAGAATATGAAGCTCTATCATCATATGGTGGGGGTTAGATTGGGTAAGCTCAAACAAGTTGAAGGATCATGCACAGTGGTGGATGAGTATGAATTACAAGCATGTGAAAAACATGCTATGCGAATCCTTATTTATGTTAGTAATCTTGTATATCTTGAAAGCCAGAAATGATCTATCTTTTAACCAGGTTGATATCAAGTGGGGTGATATGGTGGATTTCTCAAAATTACAGGCAATATCATGGGTAAAAGCAGTCTTGCCTAATGCATCCTTTTCAGTTAATGATGTAATGTATTCCTTAGAGGGGGTAAGAAAGATTAGTCAATAAGTCGGGTGGAGGGTGTTAGGTTGGAGGGGAGATGTTTCTTTACTTAATATTTTGACGAATTCTTATGTATAGAAAGTTGTTGCACTCTTCTTGTTGTGAAGCTGCTTTATTTGGTACTTTAAACACCGAGTAATTAGATAAGCAAAATCATTTTTGGGGCATTGTAACTGTTAATCTGTTTATTCTTTTGTGATATATTAATTTATTTTAATTTACACCTGTGCTCTTCTAGATTTCTACTGCATGATATTTGAGAGGCTGTTGAATTGAAGATTGATTGGATTTTGTTGCATAGGACTACTCTTCAGGAGGCTCTCATGAGCTGGGAAGAAGATTACTTGTTGCAGTTTGGTCTACCTTTCCTTTTCAGTCATTCTCTTCTGGTTTGGTTTGTCATGAGTTGGTTAGCTTATTCATTTAATTGGTATGCTATTGTTTGAAGTATTTTATTTGGTTCTTAACAAGTCCTGTAATCAATAATTTATTGTGAGAGCACTAGGTGAGGTGTTCGGCCCTTTCAACGGGGTACCCACAGGTATTGTGAGAGCAGGAACAATGTAATGTGGTGCTCCAGGTGCAATGTCATGTGATGCTGTATGAACATTGAATAATTTTTCAAAAAATATACATGTGATCCCCATGCGACTATTCTAGAGGATTATTTACAAAATTGCATCATTTGTTATTTATTTATTTTATCATTTTGCTTCTCTCCATTCCATTATTTTTTTTTTTTTGGTATATTGGAGGGAAAAGCCTCGGGAAAGGAAATAGTGAGTTGATTCCATGATCACAAGCATAGTTAGGGGCACCACTTCTACCAGTAATCCCAACAACTCGCCAAACAATTCCAGCTTGCCACAGTGAAGGTGGAATCACATGACGGAGTTGGTAGAGTTGCATTTGAGGAGGGTAAATTGAATTGGGTTTTATTTTAGAGGGAAAATGGGTTCGAGATAGCAGGGTAAGAAAGGATAAAATACTAATTGCCCTCTTCAAAGGTTAAATAAGTCAATTTGAGTACATGTTAAAACTCGTTAAGTTTTCAAGTCAAGTTTGAGAAACTCAATGTTCGTTTACAGTCCTAGAATCATGGTGTGGCCTGCATAAAAGGTATGAAACAAAATCATGTTTGTCTCTCAATATCTCTCCTGCTTTATTCCACACCAATCATCACAAGAATTGACAAGGAAATTCACCATATTATTTTAATTGAGTACAATTATGAGCTTCTCATTCTCTCTTTGCATCAACTTGTTAATGCTACTTTGGTTTTGGGATCATTACAAGAAAAGAGAGAAAATTTAATCCCCAAATCAAAGAGATTTGAAGATGACAACAGTGCATGCATTATCTGAAAAGAAAATTTTGACTTTGAAGTGAAGAATAATGTCGCAATATGAGAATTGTGATGTGTGTTTCTTTATAATCTCTTAAATTGTGCTAGGTGTGAGATCTCAAGTTCAATCTCTCCTTACTTCCCTCCCCTCTCTCTCCATGATGCAATATATGAAGTTTACTTGATCATGTGGACAAGGGCCCTCTACAATCGAGGAAATGGTTCATCGAAGGTTTGAACATCCTATAGGGAAAAAAAGAAAAAAAATATCTATAAAGTTCTTTATTTTTTTAAAGAATAATACTACAAATTCACAAATATTTGTACATAATTTTTATACATAATGATATGGCCTTTTGAGGTTCTTTCATTTCAAACCAAAATAAACACTATTTTAGCTCATACATTTAAAATGCCATTGTTACATTATTCTAGTAGAACTTTTAGAATAAAAATTATGTAAGAATACATTTTTTTTTCTTTTTTTAATTAACCCTAGAGAATGTGCTTTCTAAGAAAATTATGAATGAAAATTCCATGAGTTCATCATTTGGTCATATTGGTGAGTTAATTATCCAATGCTCTCTTTATCTCAATCTATTTGTCGAAAAAAGTCTAGTGGTCAGGTAGTACTAGTATTTGGAAGTAATCCCTATTAAATGGTAACACGTGGTGAATGAATACATCAGCAATATGAGTTAGTAAAATGGTGGAGAGACTTTTGAAGAAAAATATCACTTGGCAAAATATGATAGTAAAAAATCATTTTGAGACATGAATTTACCTTGAGTTGATTAATTAATCTAAAAATCCAACTATGAGAACATGTCAATGATCTAAGTACGTCAATTCTATATGAAAGTATAAAGCAATGAAGTAAAGAGACAAGGCACACAAAATTTTAGCGTGAAAAACCTAAATCAGGAAAAAAACCACGGGGCCACACATAGCCATTAACGTACTCAATACTATAAACCTTGAACAGTTACAAGAATAAACTTACAACCTAACTCGTTGACCCATAACTATGGTAGAAGTTTCAAACTTAATCGCTAGACACCTACAATTCACCGTTCTCCTGTGCTACTGACGTTAACCTTTGGAACCCGCCAAAGATGATATGTGTGAAATTTGTTGTTGACCAGAAGAAACACTCCAATATATAGGAAGCACAATAAAGCTCTTCGAAAAGCTATATGATCTCTCTGATTATGTGCATGTTAATTATGAACCCTTTAAAGCCTTTATATAAAAGTTTAGAGTGTTTGCAGAGCCTTAGACGAAGTGTATGGCAAAGTAGGAAATGATTCTTAAGCTGACATGGAGTAGAGGATTGATTTTTTTCAAAGATCTGTTAACCGTTTGAATGCCTTGGCACCCAGTTCAAACACTCGCCAGTGACAAGTGCTTCGATCTCGAAAAGTTATATGAAATCGATATATGATAGACCTCGATAGCACTTTTGATTTGAGAGGTATGACCTTTTAAAGTTTCAGCTCTGTGTGTTTTAGTAGCTTGTACCATAGTTTTAGCAGCTTGCACTCTGACAGTATCAACTTGAAACTTATTCTAAATTGGCCCCAATACAACTCAAAACATAATTACAATCAAAGTGATTTTGTCCAAGGAACATGCCAACACTAAAAAACCTAACAATCTCCCTCTTTGGCAATTCCATGACAAAACACAAAATAACAAATAAAATCAAATGACTAAAAAATATGGAAAGCTAAGCTCGAGGAAATCACATATATACCTGTTTATTTGTAAAAACATAATCAAACAACTTTGTGAAACTGCAAGTGAAATATCAATCAATAAACCAAGTTCATGAAATAAATTTCTCCCCCTCACATGTAAACATCACTCTCTCTCCCTTAATTACAATGCAAACAATATGATTTAACCCTATTGTCATTAAAATGAATTTTATTATATTTTCTTTGTCAATTCTTGACAAAAAGGGGGACATCTTATGACTCAAGCATTGTAGTCGACACAAAATACACTCAATGAATTAAAATTTTCAACCACTTTAAACACAGAGGTGTAGTTTGTCAACATAGCCAAGTGGATGTTCTCGATGAACTCGAAAGCTATAAACTTACACAAACACATAACAGAGACCAAAGTTAATAAGTCTATTTAAATTCTTAAGAGAGCTACACACCTAGAACAATGACCAATCATGCTTGTGCGATTCAATATGGAAACTCCCCCTTAATAAGCGCAAGTTTGTAACTTTTAAAGAGCTAAATTTTATTCTTTTGAATAGCTCAAGTTTTTTTTTTCTTCTGTGAGCAATTTCAATGCTTAAAATATGGTAGCCCTTTCTACGATTTTACTCAAAGAGTGCATATTTTGATATACATCCATAGTGGCTTTCACATATGTCAAGATAGGGAGTTAATTATAGAAGTATGATACATGAACATTCGTCACTCTAGTGTGTAACTCTCGTAAAGAACATAAGAATAAATTAAACCAACAAAAATCATATACATGGATCATGCAAATTAGTCACACCAAGTGTGCTCAACGTACACATGACTTATGTTTTCAAAATTACTCGCAATGTAAGTAAAGATGAAGAAATTTAAATCTAAACCATGTATTTATGCCTAACAATGTATATTATCATTGTTATGAAAAATTACTCAACAAATCACAAAATCAGAAAAATATTTTTGGTATTTTTGAATTTGTTTTAAAAAAAAAATACTAAAATCTACAACTACGAACATAGCACTAGGACAAAAAAATAAGAATCAAATAACTTCCTATGTTATGTCAAAATCAGGATCTTATTCAGAAATGTCAACCCTTACAGACTTTTTTGGGGTATTCAAAGCAATCAAATCAGATTTTCTAACCCAAACAGCCCTAATTTTATGTCTTTCAGAAATATGTTGTTTAAGGTCATTCAGTTGTTCATTTAATTTCTTAATCTGATTATGCGGTCCATTATCAGGCTTCTTAAAATGATTTCTAGGTTCTCCATGCATATAACTCTTAGAAATATGTCACAATTTATAATAGTTAGGCCTAATGTGTCCTTTAACACCACAATGATGGTATACAAGAACAAAATTAGGATATGTAGTTTTTTGTGCCTCATACTGCCAGCCGTTCGAATGCATATTCTTACCTTTCGAATACCATTGCTGGTTGTTCCGACGTCGAGAGTTCGGACGCCTTCTGCGCCCATTCGAACAGTGTGTAGAATTTAAGTTCACGAAATTGAGAACATACTTCGGATGTTTTACCTGTTTCTACTTTCTTGAAGATTTTGAAACGTCTTAGTATGTCTCTAATTGTGATGGATCCACTGGAGGAATGAATTTTGGTGTTTTTCTTGATGATTTTTCATCAAATCCGATCTTGTTTTATCTCCAACTGATTTTGGAATGCTATAGATATGATCAATCTTCTTGGAGCCTATGCTGAAATCCTTGAGAGAATCCTTCGTACGAGATAAATTTAACACACTCAAATTCTATCTCAAGATTCTTGTTCTTCTCAAGTGTAGTATTAGCAGTAGATAAATCAGATTTTAAAATGGATATATTCTCCTCTAGTTCTTTCATAGTCTTATGTGAAGATATTTTTTCTAACAATTTTTCTCTATCATTCTTCAATTGGGTAATCAAAACTTGACCTTCATCAAATTGAGTTTTAAACTATCTTTTTCTTTGTCCATATTTTTCAATTTGATGGCTAATTTTTTTATAATTCTAACTCAACTTGAGGCTCTCTTTTACTAATTCTCCATACTTGCTTCGGAATTCATCCCCATCATCATTAGAGTCATCTTGACTTGATTCACAAGACTCACTAGGATCACAACCAGACTGAGTATTTTCAAAAAATAAGTGTTCCTAGAGTCTCAGGAATAGTTGAAGTAATAAAAGTTATATCTTTTCTGGATATACAAAAGTTATATATATTTTCTTAGGAAAATTTGAAGCAATAAGGATCTCAATCGAAGGTTTTAGAAAATAGTTGTTTTAAAAACAGAGTGAATCCGCTCTGATACCAATTGAAAAACCGATTTAGGACGTGGATTTGCTTTGAGTTGATTAATTAATCTAAAGATCCAACTATGAGAGCGGGTTAATGATCTAAGTACGTCAATACTATATGCAACTATAAAGCAATAAAGTAAAGAGACATGGTACACAGGATTTTAGCATTGAAGTTCTAAATCAGGAAAAAAAACTATGGGGCTGCACGCAGTCGCTAACATACTTAGATATATAAATCTTGAATAATTACAAGAATAAACTTATAACCCAACCCGTTGATCCACAACTCCGTGTTGATTCACAACTATGGCAGAAGTTTTAAACTTGATCACTATGTTGACTCAAGGTTGATCCCCACGTTAATTTTGATGATAACTCAACCTTGTATTATTGTACTAATGTATTTACTTAGTGTGCAGATTAATAAAGATAATAATTTAGACTTAGAAGTTTGACTTTAAGTCTAATATATGTCAAAGTGAATGCACAATAAGCAAAGATCAAGCAATGCACTCTAAGAGTCATACAATGTACCAAATTGAGCAATGACACCTATTCCAACTTCAAACAAATGATTTGCATTCGAAGAGATTGGAGGTGTTCAAATGAAGATTTCATCAAGTATGCATAGACTCAATAAAGATGACTTGAATTCGAAGAGGTTGAAGGTGTCCAAATAAAGACTTTATCAAAGTGTGCAAAGATCAGTTGAAGATGATTTTATTGAGAAGAGATTGAAGATGTTTGATAAGAGAATTCATCGCAATTGCATAATCTCTACAAAGAATTTAAGTAAAGATTTCATTTGGGATGTAAAGGCTCAATGAAGATGATATGTACTAAGAAAAAATGAAGGTGTTCAAGAATAGACTTTATCAAGCTTATAGAAGTCTCATTGAAGTGATCCCAATGAAAGAAAAAACTCGGCAATGAAAGGGAAAGCTTAGCAATGAAAGAAAGAGCTTGACAATGAAAGAAAGAGCTCGACAATGAAAGAGAAAGCTCGGCAACAAAGAAGAAGAGCTCAGCATTGATGAAATGAAGTCCTGACAGTTTGGAAATCAAGAAAAGATTATTATCAAATGATAGATTCAATCCAAATTGAATAGAAGACAACTTTGATGAATTGAAGACTTTGATTGATCATCATGCTCCAAAGAGAAAACTGCTTGAAGATCTTATAATAGTACTGAAGTTGAACTTGATCATGGGAAGACAAAAGCAAGATTTTTGGGCAATGTGTTAACACATGAAAATGAAGAGTCAACATATAAAGACAAAAGCCAAAAATTTGAAGACAGAGTGATCAAGTGTCAACACATGGATTTGATGTGTCAACACATGGAGACAATGAACAACATCTAGAAAATGCATACTAGATGTGTCGACACATGGAACCAAGTGTCGACACCTGAGAGATAACGACTAGTTTTTCTAACGTTATAACGGACTAGACTTATATTAAATGAGCCCCAACAACCTCCAACGGACGAAATCAATGCAGGGGTTTATATACAAACTTCCAACTGCATTTATAAACTAGAGATACAAGAAAAACAAGGACCACTGGCTGATCAAACTAAAAAATCTGAACATTCTTCTTGTCTTCATTGAGTGAGCTTTTATTTATCTATCCACTCTTGATAGAGAGTTTGTATTTTGTTTGTACATCTTTATACACCTATAAGTGAGAGTTTGAGAGTTTTCTTGTTGAAGAAAAACTCTTGTAAGTTTGAGTGGATCTTGGACGAAACCACTTGGTAGTTAGAAGAACGTTGGAGGAAGTTCTTGTGTAAAAGTTGTTGAGTCAAGGTTGATCCTTGTTGACTCAAGGTTAATTCCCATGTTGATTTTGATGATAACTAAACCTTGTGTTATGTTACTAATGAATCTACTTAGTGTGCAGATTAACAAGTTCATAACTTAGACTTAAAGTTAGATCTTAAGTCTAATACATATCAAAGGAATGCACAACAAATTCAAGATGCAAGCAATGAATTCAAAGGGCTATGCAATGAACCAAACTGAGAAATGATGCCTATCTCTACTTCAAACATGTGTTCTACATTCGAAGAGATTGAAGGTATTCAATTGAAGCTTCTTTCAAGTATGCATAGTTTCAATGAAGATTAATTTGCACCAGACTAAAGCCTTCATCAGAATATGCAAAGAACAGTTGAAGAAGTGCAATGCTCAGTTGAAGATGAATTGGCTGTTGAAGAATTTGGAAAATGCTCAAGAGATGATCTCATCTGGTATGCTTAAGACCAATTCAAGACAATGAGATTGAAGTTGCTGAGAAGATGGCTCACAATGAATATCTGATCTCTACATGGAATCCAAGTAAAGTATTCTTCTACAATGTAAAGGATCAATGAAGATTAGATGTGTGAACAGATTTCATCTAGTCTGCAATGGTCTCAGTAAATTAATCTTTAATGAAGAATAAAGAATTGCTATCAAAAAGAGGAAATCAGAATTGAAGTATTGTGAAGCTTCATACAATTGAAGAAGATTGGCATTGAATAAGATGTTCTACAATGATTGAAGAAGCTTTGCAAATGAAGAAGTAAAGTTCAGTTTTAATCAAATGAAGCTTTGACAGTTTGAGATTTAAGAAGAAGATCAACATCCAATGATTGATTCAATCCAAATTTAAATAGAAGTTAACTCTGATGAGTTAAGAAGATTTGATTGATCATCATACCCCAAAGACATACTCCTTGAAGATCTTATACCAGTGTTTTGATAAGCTTGATCAATAGAAATCTGAAGGCTGAATTCTGGGCAATGAGGAGACTCATGAAAATAAGGAGTCGCCTCCTGATCATAGACGTAAAAGGCCTGAAGACATATTGCACAATGAGGGGATTCATGGAAATAATGTGTCGCCTCTTGACCTCAATAGAAAAATGTCTAGAGACTAAATAGACAATGAGTGGACACATTGTCATGAAGTGTCGCCTCATGAAGACAGACGCCAAGGCTGGAAGTTTAAATGATCAATGAGCGGACACATGAAGATGAAGTGTCGCCTCCTGATAGCAGAAGCAAAAGGCTGGAAGTTTTAAATGATCAATGAGTGGACACCTGAAGCAGAAGTGTCGCCTCATAACAGCAGAAGCCTAATATGAAGAAGACAGATGAACAAGGAGTTGCCTCATCAACATGAAGAGGGGACTCATGAACTGAGTGAACAATATCTGGTAAATGCAGAAGCAGGAAGTGTCGACACCACAAAAATGGAGCCGACTCCCTCTGTTATAACGGCTATTTTTCTTAACGTTATAACGGATTGGACGCACATTAATGATACCCAACCACCTCCAATGGATGGAATCAATGCAAGGGTATATATACTAGCCTCCAACTGCATTTATACATAAGAATCAAGAGGAAGAAACAACAAAAAATAAGAATCACTGATATACACTCAATATTCTTCCAACGTTCATCTGTGAGCTTTGATTGTAAATCTACTCTAGTTAGAGAGTTTGTTTGTGAGTTGTATACTCTTATACACTTGTAACTTTGAGTTTGAGAGTTCTCTTGTGTGAAGCAAAACTCTTGTAAAGTTCGAGTGGAGCTTAGACAAAACCACTTGAAAATTGAAGAAGCTCGGTGAAGAGTTCTTGTAGAGTAAGCTGAGCACTTTGTCAATCAGCAACCCATCTTGTAATAGTTGATTACATAGTGAAAGAAGGCTTCAAGGAGGTCTTGGGGTGAGGACGTAGACCACGGTTTGTGGTTGAACCTCGATAAATCTGTGTCTCTCTCCTTTTGCTCTGTTTTCTTTGTTTCTCATGTTAACATCGCTTTGCACATAGATTAACCATTGCTATATTGTTTAAATTAATCTTAATTAATCTTAACTTGTATTAATTGTTGAAAAACCCAATTCACCCCCCCTCTTGGGTTGCCTATTGGACCAACAAAAGTGAGCTGAGCACTTAGTAAATCAACATCTATTTTGTAATTGGAGATTACATAGTGGAGGAAGACTTTAAAGGGATCTTGGGGTGAGGACGTAGACCACGAATTATGGTTGAATCACGGTAATTCTTGGTGTGCTTTCTATTGCTCTGTTTTTCATTTATCTTTTAATTACATTGCATTGTATATAGATTGATCACTGTTATATTGATTAGATTAATTTTAATTAATCTTATTTGCCTTTAATTTTTGAAAAACCCAATTCACCTCCCCTCTTAGGTTGCCTTTTAGGTTAATAATTGGTATCAGGGTTTGTA
>CM065392.1:7612500-7672500 GCA_033060915.1 Euryodendron excelsum | reverse complement strand
AAATTATTTTGTTAACAGGCATGTGTCGACACACCAAGTTCATGTGTCGACACATGTGTCGGGCCTATATACTTTAACAAAGCTCATTTTACAAACATTCAAAATTTCTCTCTCTCTCTTTCCTACTCTCACTCTTTTTCTCTCCCGCTCCTTTATTCGTACCAAAATCAATCGTCACCTTCGAACCATCATAAATCTTCCTTCTTTCATCTTATAAACCCTAATCGACCTCATTCCATCTTTGGACAACCATCTTCTCCATCTTTTGAAACCTCAGACTACAGACATGGCTCCCAAGGTCGATCAAGGATAAGAAAACCTTGAAGACTTCTCTACACGAAGTCAGAAACGAAAAAGGGTTATACCTCCAATCATATAATCAGTTCAAAGGGCTTCTTCAAAAGAACCTGGATGGGATGTGGTACATTTCAGAGATGCAATGGGTGAAAAAAAGTATTTGAATAGTTTTGGACTCAGTAAAATTTTGAATGGACGTTGGATTAATTATGAGTACTTTAAAAATGAGAACTTCGACTTCCCTCACACTCTTACTAGTTTGGGATGGAACCCTACACCTTGGTTTGAGAGAATGAATACCCTAAATTGATTATGCATTTCTACTCAAATCTCATGAAAAAGGTTGGAGAAATAGAACTTACTAACTTTGTGAAGGGAGTGAAGATCACTCTAAATGAAGTCACTCTATTTGAAATTATGGGAACTGGATATGGTGGAGAGACCTAATTTTGAGACTATAAGCAGAAAGAGACAACTTCATATTCTATATGGCCAAGACATGCCTGAATCCACACAACCTATAGCCAATGACCTTCCTGTTGAACTGAGATTAGTACACCATTTTGTTGCCAAAATTTTTCTGCCCAAAATTGGTAGTTTTGAGCATGTGAGTGAGAAGGATTTGTTTTTCCTATGAGCATTCCTTACAAACACCAAAATTGATGTCCCATACTATATTCTCACAAACATGGCCAATGCCTATACCACCTTTTCCAAAAATATACCTTATGGGATGTTGCTCACCAAAATCTTTAAACACTTTCAAGTGAATCTATTAGGTAAGAACTACAGAAAGTCTGATCCCTTTCGTGATGAGTACAGTAAGTACACTATGGGGAGGATGGGCTACAGGAAAGTTGATGGCCAATGGGTTCCAAGGCCTAAGAAAGTTACCCCTGGTAGCACTTCCCATAAAAGAGCACCTGCTTCTGGCCCTAGAAATCCATAGCCCAATCTCTTGAAGTTACTCAAGTTAATGAACTTCTGAGCAATATGATGGATACGCTTTAAAGTATGAACCAGAAACTTGATGATGGGTTGCAACAGTTAAAGAGCCTTAAGCAAGATGTGATTCAATTGAAAAAGGCTCAAGGAATCAAGATTGAGGAAGAGGAAGCAGAAAAAGAACAAGTTGATGAAGAGGAAAATGAGGCAGAAAAGGACTTTGAAACAGAATATAGGACTCCAACCAGAACTCAAGAAGAAAAGGAACCAGAAGAAGAATCTGATCATAAGGCCATGGAAGCTGAGTCTGAGGATGAGTCTGGGGATAACCTCTTTGATGTCCCAAGGAAGCAAGCTGGCCCAGCCAAGCAAATCACATCATCTGTCCCAGTTTCTAGACCTTTGCACATGCGGCCATATTGTCTAAGACCTCGATCCTTTTTTGGCCCTTCCAATACTGCATTTGACCCAGTTGAACTATCCCCCTCTCCCTCTCCATCTCCTTAAACCTCTTTCAAAATTCTCCAGCATCAAAGCCTTTATTTCATGACCTTGTTATAACATCTTTTTGTTTATTGTTTTTGTTGCATATTTTGTGGATATCAAATGTCAAACATTTTGTACTACTATTTTGAATGAATGAAATACAATCTTGTTTTGGTGCCCCAATTGATGCCTTAATGACTTTCTTGCTTATTTGCTTTCCTGTTTCTACAATTTATTTTGTTATAATATTTTTTGTTATTGCACATGTCTATAATTTCTATTTTCTTTCTCTCTTTTTGATGAATTGACATAAAGGGAGAGTAGAAGTGGACAAGAATGAGTAAACAATGAGTGCTCGTATTTGTTGGAGAAGAATTCCATAAGAATTAAAATTAGAAAATAATTGGACAAGAAATGGAGAATAATTGATTAAAGTAAAATGACAAAGAATTGTTTGATGAATTGACATTGATTATTTAATTGCATATGCCATTGAATGGAAATGAAATAAGTGATAAATTGATAAATATAGAGCATGTTCTCAAGGGGAGTAACATGAATCATTTCCCTCAATTTGTTTTGAATTAATTGATAAAAACTCCTTAAAAAGTGTTTTTGAAAAGTCTTTTGTCTCTTATGCATCAGTTACTTAATTATGAAACAAAGGGGGAGTTCTTTACTGGTATGCAATCCAACTTTGTTCATTTCATTTAATCGTATATCATTTTAATTTGCAAAGGTTTTGTCATCATCAAAAAGAAGGAGATTGGTGACTCAAGGTTGATCCCCATATTAATTTTAATGATAACTAAATCTTGTATTATTGTACTAATGCATTTACTTAGTATGCAGATTAATAAAGATAATAATTTAGACTTAGAAGTTTGACTTTAAATCTAATATATGTCAAAGTGAATGCACAACAAACTAAGATCAAGTAATGCACTCCAAGAGTCATGCAATGTACCAAACTAAGTAATGACACCTATTCCAACTTCAAACAAATGATTTGCATTCGAAGAGATTAAAGGTGTTCAAATGAAGATTTCATCAAGTATGCATAGACTCAATAAAGATGATTTGAATTCGAAGAGATTGAAGGTGTCCAAATAAAGACTTCATCAAAGTATGCAAAGATCAGTTGAAGATGATTTGATTGAGAAGAGATTGAAGATATTTGAGAAGAGAATTCATCGCAATTGTATAATCTCTACAAAGAATCTAAGTGAAGATTTCATCTGGGATGTAAAGGCTCAATGAAGATGATATGTACTTAGAAAAAATGAACATGTTCAAGAATAGACTTCATCAAGCTTATAGAAGTCTCATTGAAATGATCCTAATGAAAGAAAGAACTAGGCAATGAAAGAGAAAGCTCGGCAATGAAAGAAAGAGCTCGGCAACGAAAGAGAAAGCTTAGCAATGAAAGAAATAACTCGGCAATGAAAGAAAGAGCTCGACAATGAAAGAGAAAGCTCGGCAACAAAGACGAAGAGCTCAGCATTGATGAAATGAAGTCCTGGCAGTTTGGAAATCAAGAAAAGATGATTATCAAATAATAGATTCAATCCAAATTGTATAGAAGACAATTTTGATGAATTAAAGACTTTGATTGATCATCATGCCCCAAAGAGAAGATTCCTTGAAGATCTTATAGTAGTACTGAAGTTGAATTTGATCATTGGAAGACAAAAGCAAGATTTTTAGGTAATGTGTTAACGCATGAAAATGAAGAGTTGACACATGAAGACAGAAGCCAAAAATTTGAAGACAGAATGTTCAAGTGTCGACACATGGAGTTGATGTGTCGACACATGAAGACAGTAGACAAAATCTAAAAAATGCAGGACAGATGTGTCGACACATGAAACCAAGTGTCGATACTTGGGAGATAACGGCTAGTTTTCTAACGTTATAATGGACTGGACTTGCATTAAATAATCCCCAACAACCTCCAACTGACGAAATCAATATAGGGGTTTATATATAAGCTTCCAACTATATTTATAAACTAGAGATACAAGAAACACAAGAACTACTGACTGATTAAACTGAAAAATCTGAACCTTCTTCTTGTTTTCATTGTGTGAACTTTTATTTATCTATCCACTCCTAATAGAGAGTTTGTATTTCGTTTGTACATTTTTATACACCTGTAAGTAAGAGTTTGAGAATTCTCTTGTTGAAGAAAAACTCTTGTAAGTTTGAGTGAATCTAGGACAAAACTACTTGGTAGCCGGAAGAACTTGGGAAAAAGTTCTTGTGTAAAAGTAAGCTGAGCACTTGGTAAATCAACATCCATTTTGTAATTGGAGATTGCATAATGGAGGAAGACTTCAAGGGGATCTTGGGTTGAGGACATAGACCACGAATTGTAGTTGAACCTTGGTAATTCTTGGTGTGCTTTCTATTGTTCTGTTTTTTATTTCTCTTTTGATTGCATTGCATTATATATAGATTGATCATTGTTATATTAATTATATTAATTTTAATTAATCTTATTTGCCTTTAATTTTTAAAAAACTCAATTCACCCCCCTCTTGGGTTGCCTTTTGGGCCAACACGCTAGACACTCACGATCTACCATTCTCTTGTGCTATCGACGTTAACTTTTGGAATCCGTCAAAGACAATATGTGTGAAGTTTGTTGTTGACCAGAAGAAACACATATATGGGAAGCACAATAAAGCTCTCTGAAAAGCTATATGATATCTTTGATTGTGTGCATATCAATTATGAAGCCTTCAAAGCCTTTATATAGAAGTTTGGAATGTTTGTAAAGTCTTGGGTGAAGTGTATGTCGAAGTAGGAAAGGATTCCTAAGATGATATGGAGGAGAAGATCGATTTTTTTCAAAACTCTGTCGACTGTTCAAACTCTCTGGTCATGGGTTCGAACACCCGACCGTTTAGATGCCTCGGCACCCCCTTCGAATGCCCGCCAGTGACAAGTGCGTAGATATCAAAAATTTATATGAAATCAATATATTATGGATCTTGATAACACTTCTGGTTTGAGAGATATGGTCTTTCAAAATTTTAACTTTGCGTGTTTCAGCAGCTTATACTACAGCATCAATAGCTTGTACTCTGACGTCATTAACTTGAAACTTATTCTATATTGGCCCAAATACAACTCAAAAAAAAAAAAAAAACTTACAATCAAAGTGCTTTTGTCTAAAGTATATGCCAACGCTAAAAAACCTAATAGATAGGATATTTTCTTAAAAGTTTCTTTACTACTCAACTTCAAGTTGCTGATATATTTACCCACCACGTATTATCATTTGGTTGAGATTACCATTAAACACTCAGTATGACCTGACCACTAAACTATTTTTCCTCTTTGCCTATCTTTTGAAAGGGCAACTTTTTGAAGAGAGGAATTCTTGATACATTGATACTCAAAGCATGGGAGAACTAATTTTCGAAATTATCCCTCTATATATGTAACACTGTTTGATGTATTCATGTTTGTTAAAAATGATATTATCATATAATCATAAGATTTTATGTATCTTCTTAAAATGGACAATCTTTATGCTTTAGTTGCTTCTAGTGCACGACACTTTTTCACTGTTGTTGTTCTAGACTTCAGAGCATAGTTATTAGAATTGAATTGGACCAGCCAGTTGAACACATTGACTATTTAAAATTTTTAAAAAGTGAACTTTGAAGATTTGAACTTGAGACCTTTAAGTGAAAAATTGAGCCCTCAACCGCTGCACGGTGGCTGATGTTGTGGTTATTTTTGCCACATATAATATATATATAAGGCATCTAATAAATAATATATATAATTTTATAACAACGGTTGAACCGATTGAACCACCCGTTGAACTAGTAAATTAAAAACCGATGCTTTTACCGGTTTGATGTCCGATATGGTTTTGATAACTATGTTTCGGATTGTGATAGTTGTGATCTCCGGTCCGCAATTTAGGTCGGTAGATTGCTACCAGATTCAGTTGTCCAACTCCGACTTGTGATTTGGGAAGTGTTTGATCTCTTGTTTACAGTTTGAGAGTTTGACCAGATTAAATCGCCAGACTCTTAACTTGTAGTTACGGAGGTGTCGAATCTCCGCTTAAGGATTTGAGAGTCTAACCAAATTCTGGCTTGGTTGACGGACTATCTACTAGCAGTGGAAAATTGAGTTTTAACACAACACGTACGTAGGAAAGGGCTCAACACCTGATACAATACAACCGTAAATTTATGAAATCAACACCTGAGGCGTGTAGATTCAGCTAGGTTTGGGTTAAAAATTGTGTTTTTATATTTAGTTTTTTTTTTATAGTTTATTGTTTGGCTGGACTAAAAGTCTTGTGTTTTCCTCTTCCGCGTACTGCAATTGTGATTATTAATTTGACACGCGTAACTTAAGAAGGGATTTTATTTATTTATTTATTTATTTTTATGAAGAAAAAAAACCTTCCATACCAACTTTTCCCTTATATCTATATCAAAAGTCGATTCTCTGTTTATTCTATCTTTGTTGCCTTCTTGGTATCACTATTAATTTTTGAATTTATTCTATCTTTGTTGCCTTCTTGGTATCACTATTAATTTTTGAAGGAAAGTAAAAATCCCTAAGCTAAAACTTATCAATGTGAAATCAATAAACAATATTGTAGCTCGAAAGCTTTCAATCAGCATGTTTTATATATAAATACATATCACTGTGGCTGTTAGCCAACTTTACGCTATGAATGAAAGGATATGACACTATTATTCTATGTTTGTAATTCGAATTTATCAAGGGAAAACCAAAACAAAAAGAAAAGCTTAGAAAAAATAGAGCAAAATAAAAGAGATTTTGTTCTCTTCTTCCTCACTTTTTTTTCTTTCTTTTTCTTTTCCATCACTAAATTATTGATCCAAACGTAACATTAGTGATCATCCACAAAAATCCTAAAATCCATGTTGTGTACTATATCCAGGGGCAGAATTAGAATTTTATTTCTAGGGGTGCGCAAATTTGAAATATACAATTTCTCATATTGATGTAGTTATATTGATATATATATATATATATATATATATATATATGTTTGTGGATATGCTTTATTTGATAGTGGTAAAGTCAATTTGTTAAATTAGTGCACATTAGAAGGCCGTCCATTGACCGTTGACTTTATTGGATTAGAATGTATATGAAAAACTAGTAGAACTCAAAGTCCAATATATAAAAATGTAATGTCATATAACATGAAAATTCATACAAGGTTTATGTGTAGATTGATGTAGTTGAATGAAAATTTTTTATTTAAAAAAAAAATTAAAATATCTATCATGATGACACTTACTTACAAAAAATGCAATCACCATATTATCCAAGTTGTTTTTTGTACAAATATTCTAGAAAAATAGCATTTTTCTATCCAAAATTTTTTGATTTGCTATAGGATTAATGTTGGTCTAAAAATCACAAAATATCTATTAAACAACAAAAAATCACCATTCACTAATATATTCAAATAACAATAGAATAAACATATCATATAATATGAAAACAAAAAACAAAACAATTTGGCCTCTTAGATAATGAGGCACGGCGGAGTCGTCGTCTTAAAGTCATACCTCCCTACATGAAAGTTTTAGAGGATATCAATGGCTCAAAGATTTAATTTAAGTGTTCATAAGTCGCTCTGCTTAAGAGTCACACTAATTGAGAGAAGATGAATCGTTTCAACTCTGGTTGCCCATAAAACATAATAAAACTGTGTGAAATATAGAATCGAAGGTTTGACAGAAAAGCTCTCATCTTATGTGTTGGAATGATCACTGGTTCTGTACCTCTAGTCTTATAAAATGATAGAATGAGTATATATACAGCAAGGCACACAAGACTGTTGGAACAACCAGAAAGGCCAACGGCTATGCCATTATGCAACGGTTAATTATATCATAAACAGCAAGTTAAATGCTATTGAAAATAGCAACATAAATATAATAAAAGATATTTAACTTTGTAACTTAAACTCTAGGGTTGTTCAAAAAATCGACCAACCCGACTCGATTTTGCGGTTTCACCCAATAGTTTTGGGTGAATGACGGGTAGATTTCAATCAACCCAGCTATATTCAGTTTCGGTGGCGGGTCTTTATTGTTCTAATCCAACCCCACCAACTTGACCCAACCCGATATTTTTACACTAAAATTTTGATTTTTTCACCTAACCCAACCCAACCCAACCCAACCCAATCGCCTTATTGGTCGAATATAATTTCAAAATTTTTTAACCCGATGTAGTTAGATTAGGTGACGGGTGACTCCCCAACCCAACCCGTGAACACCCGTAATAAACTCTTATAAATAAAAATGGAAGATTTGAAACTTTCCCAAACATAATTTCATTTCTCACAATCCCCGACAAGTTTTACAACTTTGAAACATTATAAATTCTTCAAATATAAACTAGTATATAAAAATTTGGCAAACCACCATAAATTAATATATATATATATATAAATTTGGGCAACCGTAATACTGCGCAATAGGTGTAAGTGTCTTTCAGACTTAAACCTCACTTAAAGATAACAGTCTCTTTCTGAAAGATCATAGTAAACTAGGCCTTGAACTAGGCTATTTGAGCCAGAGTTCGACATGTCACACGCAAAGTATCAGCTATTAGACATATTCGCGGGGTAGTGTTATTAATGACCATGAATCAAAATCCGAGAGTTATTAGAGAGCAGTTTAATTCTCACAATCGCGATCTCAAAACAATTCTTAAATAGGTGAATCCTTTAAGGATATATGTGAAGCCGGCCTTGAACTCGTTAAGAGTTAACATGCTTCCTTAACATTCACAATTCACAATACAATTGCTTTAAGAATAAGTAGGAAAACATCTCTAGTGTATCCTAATATAATGAGTGTAACCGGTCAGGCAATAATTACACTGAAACAAAATATATATATCTTATTTTACAATCTGGAATTGATTTTTATTTTAAACACCAACAAAACTGTTACACCTCTTATACTTCATCAAAGTAAATAATTATACATTGAACGCTACATACCACTAAACTTGAAACAATTTTCCTTAAAATAGAACTTTTTAAAAAACCTTTTTTCATCTGATCAGAAAGCAAAGCCTCCTTCCCTTTTAACCAAATAAACCAAAGCAGTCTTGTCCTTTCACAAACAAACTGTTTATCCACTTAGCCAAAAAAAAAAAAAAAAAAAAACAGACTGTTTCCGCTTTATAGTAAACTTTTTCACCGATACAATATTTATATCAATATCACCACATCTAAAACACGATGGATTTCAGTAAACATAAAACCATCAGATATATGTCGTTACCTTCAAAAAGAAACATAGGTAACCTCTGAATCTTACATGTGATCAAACATCTACTTGAATCAAGTGGTCTCTCTGGCAGGCTCAGGTAAGAGATGAACGGCCGGTTAGGCGAAGGAGATGGACGGCCGGCAAAACACTATGGTACTCTCCAAAGAATCAAAGATCAATCCTTCATTCTACATCTCTTCTTCTAATGTCAAAGAATCAAGTGGTCCTTCCGATCTCATCTCCTCTCCTCTCTTCCCCTCTTTCTACATCTCATCTTCTATTGTCAGCCATCTTCTCCTTTGATCTTCAGCTTCCCCCATCATCGTCCATAAACAATCCTTCATTCTCCACCTTCATCGCCGCTGCAAAGGTATAAGTCTGTGGTCTCTCTGGCAGGCTCATTCCCAATCTCTCTCACTCTTGCATTTTCGTCTTCCCTCAATCATCATACTTCTAATTCCTGGTGAAGGAAAGGCCTTGCGTTCTGCCAATCTCATTGGGTGTAGGAAGGTGCTCTGCACTCTTTTTCATCTCCTTTTCTTTCTCAAGACCTTCATTGTTCAAACCGTTTACATTCCTGTTAACCTCTATGGACTCTGGCCCGGAAGATAACATTCCAAGCAACTACTTTACTCTCTTCGTTGATAACCTGCCACCCAACATATACAATGCCTGGCTGAGGAACATTTTTTCAAAATGTGGATATGTTGCTGATGTTTTCGTTCCAAGGAAAGCAAGAAAAGCAAACAACTCAAGATATGGATTCGTTCGAGTCCATAATAAGAAGGAAGCTGATTCAGCAATAGAGAAGTACTACGGGGTGTGGTTGCTACATCAACTGCCAAAAGTGCAATATGCAAAATACAGTTCCAATAGGAAAAGATGGCATGGAAAAGAAATCACAGCAAGGAAGCACTCGTATACAGGAAGACGTGTACAAACCAGGAAGGAGAGTTCTGGCCAAGTACAACAAAGCTTCAGAGATGGAAGACATACAAACAGGTTTTAGATGGTGCCTACAATACCTCGAAATCAAAAGTTATTATTGTAGAAGGAATAGATGAAGATTGGATCAACAATTGCGCAATTGGGATTGCTAGAGATTTCAGCATTATCCCAGGAATAGAAGAAGCCATGAAAAGTGAGGGTGTTTTCAGCATTATAATCAAACCGATTGGAGGATTGAATTATGCGACTTGGAGGAAAAGGAAACCATGATCCGCGATGCAAAAGATTGGCTTTATAAATGGATTTCTACAATCCATGAATGGACATATAGAGAGTTCAATCTTGACAGAAGGGTCTAGCTCAATGTGGAGGGTCTACCATTGCATGCTTGGAATGAAATGAACTTCATAAAAATTGGAAACTTGTGGGGCACAACCTCAGCAGTAGAAAATATTTTTTTGGGCTGAAGCTGTTAACACAGCTTGTTATGTTTTGAATCAAATTTTATTTAGAAAATTTTTGAACAAAACCCCTTATGAACTTTGGAAAGATAAGAAACAGAATGTCTCATACTTTAAAGCTTTTGGATACAAATGTTTTGTATTGAATAACAATAAAGACAACCTCAGCAAGTTTGATGCAAAATCTGATAATGGTGTATTTCTTGGATATTCAACACGTAGCAAGGCTTATAGAGTCTTTAATAAGAGGACTCTAGTAGTTGAAGAATCAGTCCATGTCACTTTGATGAATATAACTCTTTTTTAAAGAATGTTGTAAGCAATAATGTAGATGAGGAAGAGCCAGACATAGAAAAGCTGGACAATCAACCAAGCTCAAATGAAGAACCTCAAAAAGAAAGAGAAGCACAAGAAGATCCTGCAAGCCAATAAGAAATCAATAAAGGTCTAC
The DNA here is from genome assembly GCA_033060915.1 of Euryodendron excelsum. Classification (NCBI taxonomy): domain Eukaryota; kingdom Viridiplantae; phylum Streptophyta; class Magnoliopsida; order Ericales; family Pentaphylacaceae; genus Euryodendron; species Euryodendron excelsum. Next base: position 7,661,608 of record CM065392.1, on the reverse strand, counting down.
CTAAGGAATGGAAGTTTGTGCATAACCATCCTACGAAACAAATCCTAGGTGATTCTTCACGAGGAGTAAGAACTCGATCTTCTATAAAAAAAAATATATGTAATCATCTTGCATTTTTATCACAAATAGAGTCTAAATGTTTTGGTGATACTAAAAATGATGAGTCTTGGATTAATGCAATGCAAGAAAAATTGAACCAATTTGAAAGGAATGAGGTATGACACCTTGTTCCTAGACCTAATGATCATCCAGTCATTAGAACTAAATGGGTCTTTAGAAATAAAATGGATGAGTCCGGAGTTGTTGTGAGGAACAAGGTAAGACTTGTTGCTTAAGATTATAGCCAAGAAGAAGGCATTGATTTTGATGAAACATATGCTCCGGTAGTTAGACTAGAAGCCATTAGATTATTTGCATTTGCTTGCTTTAAAGATTTCAAATTATATCAAATGGATATTAAAAGTGCATTTCTAAATGGTATTATCATCAAATAAGTTTTTGTTGAATAACCCCCTGGTTTTGAAGATCCAAAATTTTCTAACCATGTTTTCGAACTAAAAAAAGTTTTATATAGTTTGAAGCAAGCCCCAAGGGCTTGGTATGAAATATTGAGTAAGTTTTTTTTATTGAAAAAGGTTTCTCTAGAGGAAAAATAGATACCACCCTTTTTATCAAAATAAAAAATAATGACATGCTTTTAGTACAAATATATGTGGATGATATTATATTCGATGCTATTAATGAGTCGCTTTGCGAAGAATTTGCTAAATATATGCAGGAAAAATTTGAGATGAGTATGATGAGCGAGCTCAACTACTTTCTCGAACTTCAAATCAAGCAATCCAAGAAAGGCATCTTTATCAACCAAGCCAAATACATCAAGGATTTGATCAAAAAGTTTGGTATGAAAGATGCAAAGCCTATGAGTACTACAACAAATTGGATAGTGATGAGAAAGGTAAATCAATAGATACTAAACTTTATAGAAGTATGATAGGCTCCTTATTGTATCTAACTGCTAGTAGACCAGATATAATATTTAGTGTTTGCTTATGTGCTCGTTTTCAATCTAATCCCAAAGAATCTCATGTGATTACTGTAAAGAAAATATTTCATTATCTTAAGCACACACATAACCTTGGATTATGGTATCCAAAGGGTACTTGCTTTAATTTGAATGTTTACACTAACGCTAATTATACGAGGAGTAGAGTTGATAGGAGGAGCACAAGTAGCTCTTGCTAACTCCTAGGCAACATGATTGTATCTTGGTATAGCAAGAAACAAAATTCAGTTGCTCTCTCTATAGTTGAGGCTGAATATGTAGCAGCTGGTAGTTGTTGTGCTCAAGTGTTATGGATTAAACAACAGCTAGAAGACTGTGAAATCTTGTTTGATCATAATCCTATTAAGTGTGATAATACTAGTGCTATAAACTTGACTAAAAATCATATTCAACACTCTCGCACAAAGCATATTGAAAATAGATATCACTTTATACGAGATTATGTACAAAAAGGTTATATTGAACCTGACTTTGTGTGCACCAACATGCAATTAGCTGATATATTTACTAAGTCATTGAGTGAAGATTGTTTTTGTATGATAAGAAGAGAATTGGGAATGAGTGATCCTATGTCTTGATACTTGTTTAATTTGAGTGAAATTTATATTTTGAATGCTTTAAATATGATTATTATTTATGTGTATTGCATTTTTCATATTCATAATTCATTGCATGATCATATCAAAACAAAATTTTCCTCCCATATTGAAAAAGCCATCTCCTGAATTCCATATACTTCACATGCCCCAGTCTGGTTACATGTGTCGACACACCATTTTCATGTGTCAACACATCACGACAGTAGACTCAAAATTATTTTGTTAACGGGCATGTGTCGACACACCAAGTTCATGTGTCGACACATGAGTCGGGCCCATATACTTTAACAAAGCTCATTTTACAAACATTCAAAATTTCCCTCTCTCTCTCCTACTCTCACTCTTTTTCTTTCCCGCTCCTTTGTTCGCACCAAAATCAATTGTCACCTTCGAACCATCATAAATCTTCCTTCTTTCATCTTATAAACCCAAAGCAATCTCATTCCATTTTTGCACAACCATCTTCTCCATCTTTCGAAACCTCAGACTACAGACATGGCTCCCAAGGTCGATCAAGGACAAGAAAACCTTGAAGACTTCTCTACATGAAGTCAGAAACGAAAAAGGGTTATACCTCCAATCAGATAATCAATTCAAAGGGCTTCTTCAAAAAAAACCTGGATGGGATGTGGTACATTTCAGAGATGCAATGGCTGAAAAAAAAAGTATTTGAATAGTTTTGGACTCAGTAAAATTTTGAATGGACGTTGGATTAATTATGAGTACTTTAAAAATGAGAACTTTGACTTCCCTCACACTCTTACTAGTTTGGGATGGAACCTTACACCTTGGTTCGAGAGAATGAATACCCTAAATTGATTATGCATTTCTACTCAAATCTCATGAAAAAGGTTGGAGAAACAGAATTTACTAACTTTGTGAAGGGAGTGAAGATCACTCTAAATGAAGTCACTCTCTTTGAAATTATGGGAACTGGATATGGTGGAGAGACCTAATTTTGAGACTGTAAGCAGAAAGAGACAACTTCATATTCTATATGGCCAAGACATGCCTGAATCCACACAACCTGTAGCCAATGACCTTCCTGTTGAACTGAGATTGGTACACCATTTTGTTGCCAAAATTTTTCTGCCCAAAATTGGTAGTTTTGAGCATGTGAGTGAGAAGGATTTGTTTTTCCTATGAGCATTCCTTACAAACACCAAAATTGATGTCCCGTACTATATTCTCACAAACATGGCCAATGCCTCTACCACCTTTTCCAAAAATCTACCTTATGGGATGTTGCTCACCAAAATCTTCAAACACTTTCAAGTGAATCTATTGGGTAAGAACTACAGAAAGCCTGACCCCTTTCGTGATGAGTACAGTAAGTACACTATGGGGAGGCTGGGCTACAGGAAAGTTGACAACCAATGGGTTCCAAGGCCTAAGAAAGTTACCCCTGGTAGCACTTCCCATAAAAGAGCATCTGCTTCTAGCCCTAGAAAACCCATAGCCCAATCTCTTGAAGCCACTCAAGTTGATGAACTTTTGGGCAATATGATGGATACGCTTTAAAGTATGAACCAGAAACTTGATGATGGGTTGCAACAGTTAAAGAGCCTTAAGCAAGATGTGATTCAATTGAAAAAGGCTCAAGGAATCAAGATTGAGGAAGAGGAAGCAGAAAAAGAACAAGTTGATGAAGAGGAAAATGAGGCAGAAAAGGACTCTGAAACAGAATATAGGACTCCAGCCAGAACTCAAGAAGAAAAGGAACCAGAAGAAGAATCTGATCATAAGGCCACGGAAGCTGAGTCTGAGGATGAGTCTGGGGATAACCTCTTTGATGTCCCAAGGAAGAAAGTTGGCCCAGCCAAGCAAATCACATCATCTGTCCCAGTTTCTAGACCTTTGCACAGGCGGCCATATTGTCTAAGGCCTCGATCCTTTTTTGGCCCTTCCAATACTGCATTTGACCCAGTTGAACTATCCCCCTCTCCCTCTCGATCTCCTTAAACCTCTTCCAAAATTCTCCAGCATCAAAGCTTTTACTCCATGACCTTGTTATAACATCTTTTTGTTTATTGTTTTTGTTGCATATTTTGTGGATATCAAATGTCAAACATTTTGTACTACTGTTTTGAATGAATGAAATACAATCTTGTTCGGGTGCCCCAATTGATGCCTTAATGACTTTCTTGCTTATTTGTTTTCCTGTTTCTACAATTTATTTTGTTATAATATTTTTTGTTATTGCACATGTCTATAATTTCTATTTTCTTTCTCTCTTTTTGATGAATTGACATAAAGGGAGAGTAGAAGTGGACAAGAATGAGTAAACAATGAGTGCTTGTATTTGTTGGAGAAGAATTCCACAAGAATTAAAATTAGAAAAGAATTGGACAAGAAATGGAGAATAATTGATTAAAGTAAAATGACAAAAAATTGTTTGATGAATTGACATTGATTATTTAACTGCATATGGCATTGAATGGAAATGAAATAAGTGATAAATTGATAAATATGGAGCATGTTCTCAAGGGGAGTAACATGAATCATTTCCCTCAATTTGTTTTGAATTAATTGATAAAAACTCCTTGAAAAGTGTTTTTGAAAAGTCTTTTGTCTCTTATGCATCAGTTGCTTAATTATGAAACAAAGGGGGAGTTTTCTACTGGTATGCAATCCAACTTTGTTCATTTCATTTAATCATATATCATTTTAATTTGCAAAGATTTTTTCATCATCAAAAAGGAAGAGATTGTTGACTCAAGGTTGATCCCCATATTGATTTTAATGATAACTAAACCTTGTATTATTGTACTAATACATTTACTTAGTATGCAGATTAACAAAGATAATAATTTAGACTTAGAAGTTTGACTTTAAGTCTAATATATGTCAAAGTGAATGCATAACAAACTAAGATCAAGCAATGCACTCCACGAGTCATGCAATGTACCAAATTGAGTAATGACACCTATTCCAACTTCAAACAAATGATTTGCATTCGAAGAGATTGAAGGTGTTCAAATGAAGATTTCATCACGTATGCATAGACTCAATAAAGATAACTTGAATTAGAAGAGATTGAAGGTGTCCAAATAAAGACTTCATCAAAGTATGCAAAGATCAATTGAAGATGATTTGATTGAGAAGAGATTGAAGATATTTGAAAAGAGAATTCATCGCAATTGTATAATCTCTACAAAGAATCTAAGTGAAGATTTCATCTAGGATGTAAAGGCTCAATGAAGATGATATGTACTTAGAAAAAATAAAGGTGTTCAAGAATAGACTTCATCAAGCTTATAGAAGTCTCATTGAAATGATCCTAATGAAAGAAAGAACTCAGCAATGAAAGAGAAAGCTCGACAACGAAAGAGAAAGCTTAGCAATGAAAGAAATAGCTCGGCAATGAAAGAAAGAGCTGAACAATGAAAGAGAAAGCTCGGCAACAAAGAAAAAGAGCTCAACATTGATGAAATGAAGTCGTGGCAGTTTGGAAATCAAGAAAAGATGATTATCAAATAATAGATTCAATCCAAATTGAATAGAAGACAATTTTGATGAATTAAAGACTTTAATTGATCATCATGCCCCAAAGAGAAGACTCATTGAAGATCTTATAGTAGTACTGAAGCTGAACTTGATCATTGGAAGACAGAAGCAAGATTTTTAGGCAATGTGTTGACGCATGAAAATGAAGAGTCGACACATGAAGACAGAAGCCAAAAATTTAAAGACAGAATGATCAAGTGTCGACACATGGAGTTGATGTGTCGACACATGAAGATAGTAGACAAAATCTGAAAAATACAGGCCAGATGTGTCAACACATGAAATCAAGTGTCGATACTTGGGAGATAACGACTAGTTTTCTAACGTTATAACGGACTGGACTTGCATTAAATGATCCCCAACAACCTCCAACGGACGAAATCAATATAGGGGTTTATATACAAGCTTCCAACTACATTTATAAACTAGAGATACAAGAAACACAAGAACCACTGACTGATTAAACTGAAAAATCTGAACCTTCTTCTTGTCTTCATTGTGTGAGCTTTTATTTATCTATCCACTCTTGATAGAGAGTTTGTATTTCGTTTGTACATCTTTATACACCTATAAGTGAGAGTTTGAGAGTTCTCTTGTTGAAGAAAAACTCTTATAAGTTTGAGTGAATCTTGGACAAAACCACTTAGTAGCTGGAAGAACTTGGGAAAAAGTTCTTATGTAAAAGTGAGCTGAGCACTTGGTAAATCAACAACCATTTTGTAATTGGAGATTGCATAATGGAGGAAGACTTCAAGGGGATCTTGGGCTGAGGACATAGACCACGAATTGTAGTTGAACCTTAGTAATTCTTGGTGTGCTTTCTATTGCTCTATTTTTTATTTCTCTTTTGATTGCATTGCATTATATATAGATTGATCACTGTTATATTGATTAGATTAATTTTAATTAATCTTATTTGTCTTTAATTTTCAAAAAACTCAATTCACCCCCCTCTTGGGTTGCCTTTTAGGCCAACACGCTAGACACTCACGATCCACCATTCTCTTGTGCTACCGACGTTAACTTTTGGAATCTGTCAAAGACGATATGTGTGAAGTTTGTTGTTGACCAGAAGAAACACATATATGTGAAGCACAATAAAGCTCTCTGAAAAGCTATATGATATCTCTGATTGTGTGCATATCAATTATGAAGCCTTTAGAGCCTTTATATAGAAGTTTGGAATGTTTGTAAAGTCTTGGAAAAAGTGTATGTCGAAGTAGGAAATGATTCCTAAGATGATATGGAGGAGAAGATCGATTTTTTTCAAAACTCTGCCGACCATTCAAACCCTCTGGTCATGGGTTCGAACGCCCGACTGTTCAAATGCCTCGGCACCCACTTCAAATGCCCGCCAGTGACAAGTGCGTAGATATCAAAAATTTATATGAAATCAATATATTATGAACCTTGATAGCACTTCTGGTTTGAGAGATATGGTCTTTTAAAATTTTAGCTTTGCGTGTTTCAACAGCTTATACTACAACATCAATAGCTTGTACTCTGACGTCATCAACTTGAAACTTGTTCAAAATTGGCCCAAATACAACTCAAAGAAAAAAAAAAAACTTACAATCAAAGTGTTTTTGTCTAAAGTATATGCCAATGCTAAAAAACCTAACAGATAGGATATTTTCTTAAAAGTTTCTTTACTACTCAACTTCAAGTTGCTGATGTATTCACCCACCACGTATTATCATTTAGTTGAGATTACCATTAAGCACTCAGTACGACCTAACCACTGAACTATTTTTCCTCTTTGCCCATCTTTTGAAAGTGCAACTTTTTGAAGAGAGGAATTCTTGATACATTGATACTCAAAGCATTAGAGAATTAATTTTCGAAATTATCCTTCTATATATGTAGCACTGTTTGATGTATTCATGTTTGTTAAAAATGATATTATCATATAATCATAAGATTTTATGTATCTTCTTAAAATGGACAATCTTTATGCTTTAGTTGCTTCTAGTGCACGACACTTTTCCACTGTTATTGTCCTAGACTTCGGAGCATAGTTATTAGAATTGAACTGGACCAGCCAGTTGAACACATTGACTATTTAAAAATTTTATAAAGTGAACTTGAGACCTTTAAGTAGAAAATTGAGCCCTCAACCACCGCACGGTGGCTGATGTTGTGGTTATTTTTACCACATAAAATATATATAAGGCATCTAATAAATAATATATATATAATTTTATAACAACAGTTGAACCGATTGAACTACCTGTTGAACCAATAAATTAAAAATCGATGTTTTTACCGGTTTGATGTCCGATATGGTTTTGATAACTATGCTTCGGATTGTGATAGTTATGATCTCCGGTCCGCAATTGAGGTCATTAGACTGCTACCAGATTCGGTTTTCGAACTCCGACTTGTGATTTGGGAAGTGTTTGACCTCTTGTTTACAGTTTAAGAGTTTGACCAGATTAAATCGCCAGACTCTTAACTTGTAGTTACGGAGGTGTCGATTCTCCGCTTAAGGATTTGAGAGTCTAACCAAATTCTGGCTTGGTTGACGGACTATGTACTAGCAGTGGAGAATTGAGTTTTAACACTACACGTACGTAGGAAAGGGCTCAACACCTGATACAATACAACCGTAAATTTATGAAATCAACACCTGAGGCGTGTAGATTCAGCTAGGTTTGGGTTAAAAATTGTGTTTTTATATTTAGTTTTTTTTTTTTTTTATAGTTTATTGTTTGGCGGGACTAAAAGTCTTGTGTTTTCCTCTTCCGCGTACTGCAATTGTGATTATTAATTTGACACGCGTAACTTAAGAGGGGATTTTATTTATTTATTTATTTATTTTTATGAAAAAAAAAAACCTTCTATACCAACTTTTCCCTTATATCTATATCAAAAGTCCATTCTCTGTTTATTCTATCTTTGTTGCCTTCTTGGTATCACTATTAATTTTTGAAGGAAAGTAAAAATCCCTAAGCTAAAACTTATCAATGTGAAATCAATAAACAATATTGTAGCTCGAAAGCTTTCAATCAGCATGTTTTATATATAAATACATATCACTGTGGCTGTTAGCCAACTTTACGTTATGAATGAAAGGATATGACACTGTTATTCTATGTTTGTAATCTGGATTTATTAAGAGAAAAGCAAAATAAAAGGAAAAGCTTAGAAAAAATAAAACAAAATAAAATAAATTTTATTCTCTTCTTCCTCACTTTTTCTTTTTCCTTTTCTTTTCCATCATTAAATTATTGATCCAAACGTAACATTAGTGACCATCCACAAAAATCCCAAAATCCATGTTGTGTACTATATTTAGGGGCGGAACTAGAATTTTATTTCAAGGGGTGCACAAATTTGAAATATACAATTTCTCATATTGATGTAGTTATATAGATATATATATATATATATGTTTGTGTATATGCTTTATTTGATAGTGGTAAAGTCAACTTGTTAAATTAGTGCACATTAGAAGGCCGTCCATTGACCGTTGATTTTATTGGATTAGAATGTATATGAAAAATTAGTAGAACTCAGAGTCCAATATTTAAAAATGTAATGTTATATAACATAAAAATTTATATAAGGTTTATGTATAGATTGATGTAGTTGAATGAAAACTTTTTATTTAAAAAAAAAATCAAAATATCTATCATGATGACACTTACAAAAAATGCAATCACCATATTATCCAAGTTGTTTTTTGTACAAATATTCTAGAAAAATAGCATTTTTCTATCCAAAAATTTTTAATTTGCTATAGGATTAATGTTGGTCTAAAAATCACAAAATATCTATTAAACAACAAAAAATCACCATTCACTAATATATTCAAATAACAATAAAACAAACATATCATATAATATGAAAACAAAAAACAAAACAGTTTGGCCTGTCGTCTTCTTAAAGTCATACCTCCCTACATGAAAGTTTTAGAGGATATCAATGGCTCAAAGATTTAATTTAAGTATTCATAAGTCGCTCTTTTTAAGTGTCACACTAATTGAGAGAAGATGAATCGTTTCAGCTGTGGTTATCCATAAAACATAATAAAACTGTGTGAAATATAGAATCGAAGGTTTGATAGAAAAACTCTCATCTTATGTGTTGGAATGATCGCTGGTTCTGTACCTCTAGTCTTATAAAATGATAGAATGAGTATATATACAGCAATGCACACAAGAACGTTGGCAACCAGAAAGGCCAACGGCTATGCCATTATGCAACGGTTAATTATATCATAAACAGCAAGTTAAATGCTATTGAAAATAGCAACATAAATATAATAAAAGATATTTAACTTTGTAACATAAACTCTAGGGTTGTTCAAAAAATCGACCAACCCGACTCGATTTTGCGGTTTCACCCAATAGTTTTGGATGAATGACAGGTAGATTTTGATCAACCCAGCTATATTCGGTTTCGGTGACAGGTCTTTATTATTGTAATCCAACCCCACCAACTTGACCCAACTCGATATTTTTACACTAAAATTTTGATTTTTTCACCTAACCCAACCCAACCCAATCACCTTATTGGTCGAACATGATTTCAACCCAACCCAACTTGTGAACACCCATAATAAACTCTTATAAATAAAATGGAAGATTTGAAACTTTCCCAAACATAATTTCATTTCCCACAATCCCCGACAAGTTTTACAACTTTGAAACATTATAAATTCTTCAAATATAAACTAGTATATAAAAATTTGGCAAACCACCATAAATTAATATATATATATATATATAAATTTGGGCAACCGTAATACTGCGCAATAGGTGTAGGTGTCTTTCAGACTTAAACCTCACTTAATGATAACAGTCTCTTTCTGAAGGATCATAGTAAACTAGGTCTTAAACTAGACTATTTGAGCCAAAGTTCGACATGTCACACGCAAAGTATCAGCTATTAGATATATTCACAGGGTAGTGCTATTAATGACCATGAATCTTGATTCTGACAAAAGTTACTAAAGAGCAGTTCAATTCTCACCATCGCAATCTCACAACAATTCTTAAATGGGTGAATCCTTTAAAGATACATGTGAAGCGGGCCTTGGACTCATTAAGAGTTAACATACTTCCTTAACATTCACAATTCACAATACAATTGCTTTAAGAATAAGTAGGAAAGCATCTCAAAGTGTATCCTAATATAATGAGTGTAACCGGTCAGGCAATAATTACACTGAAACAAAATATATATATCTTATTTTACAATCTGGAACTGATTTTTATTTTAAACACCAACAAAACTGTTACACCTCTCTTATACTTCATCAGAGTTAAAAAAAAAAATTTTTTTTAATACATTGGAAATAAACTACATCAAAGTAAATAATTATACATTGAACGCTACGTACCACTAAACTTGAAACAATTTTCCTTAAAATAGAACTTTTTAAAAAACCTTTTTTCATCTGATCAGAAAGCAAAGCCTCCTGCCCTTTTAACCAAATAAACCAAAGCTGTCTTGTCCTTTCACAAACAAACTGTTTTCCCACTTAGCCAAAAAACAAAAAAACAGACTGTTTGCTCTTTATAGTAAACTTTTTCACCGATACAATATTTATATCAATATCACCACATCTAAAACACGATGGATTTCAGTAAACATAAAACCATCAGATATATGTCGTTACCTTCAAAAAGAAACATAGGTAACCTCTGAATCTCACATGTGATCAAACATCTACTTGAATCAAGTGGTCTCTCTGGCAGGCTCAGGTATGAGATGAACGGCCGGTTAGGCGTAGGAGATGGACGGCCGGCAAAACACTATGGTACTCTCCAAAGAATCAAAGATCAATCCTTCATTCTACATCTCTTCTTCTACTGTCAAAGAATCAAGTGGTCCTTCTGATCTCATCTCCTCTCCTTTCTTCCCCTCTTTCTACATCTCATCTTCTATTGTCAGCTATCTTCTCCTTTGATCTTCAGCTTCCCCCATCATCGTCCATAAACAATCCTTCATTCTCCACCTTCATCGCCGCTGCAAAGGTATAAGTCTGTGGTCTCTCTGGCAGGCTCATTCCCAATCTCTCTCACTCTTGCATTTTCGTCTTCCCTCAATCATCATACTTCTGATTCCTGCTGAAGGAAAGGCCTTGCATTCTGCCAATCTCATTGGGTGTAGGAAGGTGCTTTGCACTCTTTTTCATCTCCTTTTCTTTCTCAAGACCTTCATTGTTCAAACCGTTTACATTCCTGTTAACCTCTATGGACTTTGGCCCGGAAGATAACATTCCAAGCAACTACTTTACTCTCTTCGTTGATAACCTGCCACCCAACATATACAATGCCTGGCTGAGGAACATTTTTTCAAATGTGGATATGTTGTTGATGTTTTCGTTCCAAGGAAAGCAAGAAAAGCAAACAACTCAAGATATGGATTCGTTCGAGTCCATAATAAGAAGGAAGCTGATTCAGCAATAGAGAAGTACTACGGGGTGTGGTTGCTACATCAACTGCCAAAAGTGCAATATGCAAAATACAGTTCCAATAGGAAAAGATGGCATGGAAAAGAAATCACAGCAAGGAAGCACTCATATACAGGAAGACGTGTGCAAACCAGGAAGGAGAGTTCTGGCCAAGTACAACAAAGCTTCAGAGATGGAAGACATACAAACAGGTGTTAGATGGTGTCTACAATACCTCGAAATCAAAAGTTATTATTGTAGAAGGAATAGATGAAGATTGGATCAACAATTGCGCAATTGGGATTGCTAGAGATTTCAGCATTATCCCAGGAATAGAAGAAGCCATGAAAAGTGAGGGTGTTTTCAGCATTATAATCAAACCGATTGGAGGATTGAATTATGCGACTTGGAGGAAAAAGAAACCATGATCCGCGATGCAAAAGATTGGCTTTATAAATGGATTTCTACAATCCATGAATGGACATATAGAGAGTTCAATCTTGACAGAGGGGTCTAGCTCAATGTGGAGGGTCTACCATTGCATGCTTGGAATGAAATGAACTTCAGAAAAATTGGAAACTTGTGGGGCACAACCTCAGCAGTAGGGACAAACACAATGAATATAACTGAGCTTGAGTTTGGCAGTCTCTTGATCGAAACATACTCAGATAAATTCATATGTGAACAGTGCACCATCCAGGTGGGCAGATTTCTGTATAAAATCGAAGTAACCGAAGGGATTTTCCAGAAGTTGCACGTCTGGAGTTATGATTAGAACAAGTCTTGCAATCTTTCAAAATCATCGGGTTATTTAAGTGAATCAATCCATCCAAGTCAAAATAAGGAATCTGATAAGGAAATGAGGAGTAATCAGTTTCAGTGGAATTTGGAAGCTCAATCTCAGTTCGCTGGAGAAGATGAAGTTGCCGGCGACATTAATCAATGCTCATCTCAAAGGAATGTCGAGCTGGAACTCTTGAGCGACGCAGATGACACAGACAAGTCAAATTCAAATTCACCACTACTAGTAACAGCTTCAAAAATGGGAAATGACCAGCATGGACTCATCAATGCTGAATCAACTCCCCAAATTGCCGGTAAGACACTCTCCCCAAAACCAGTTGGGAGGACAACCTCAGCTAATACCGATGCCTCTCTAGCACCCTACAATGGCATCCCCTCTACATCTGACCCCATCTCATTGAATGGTGCAACTGTGCTAGTAAATGGAAGGTCCCCTGGCATTAAGCCCGTAAAAAAGAGCATTAACATTGGGAATCATAGCAACCTCCACTCTCAGGAATCAATACAGCATAGTTTAGAATTAGTAAAAGGGAATCTGCAGAGTACCAAGATTAGTAGTAAAAGGAGATGGAAGCTTATGTCAGAGTTTGGGAACTACAGAGCCAACATCAGATTTAAGCCTAAACAGAGATCTTCGAAAAAGAATGAGGCTACCTCCAATCCACTACCATCTCTGCCATCACAGAATATCAATAACAGAAACTCTATTATCCTGCAACAACTTGAGGAAAGACTACAAAATGAAGCTGAGGACACTATTGAAGTAGGTAAGTCACTGGGATTAAATTTCTCTGGTAATGAAGGGATCACAATTAAGTCTCTGATTGATGCTAGCTGGAAGGACCTGATCAAAGCAAAGAAGAAGAAAGGTGCAAAGGGAGTTTTAATCTAAGGAGTTCCTATTTCAGGGGTATTACATCTTCAAATGAAGATCCTGAGCTGGAACGTAAGGGGCTTAGGAAGGGTGGAGAAAAGAAGGATGGTAAAGAAGCAAGTAAAAAATAGAGAAGTTGATATCTTATTCATACAAGAAACTAAATGGAAGGACTGTTGTATCATTAAGGTAAAATCAGTATGGGATGCAAGAGATTTTGGTTGGCTAGCCACAGAATCTAATGGTAACTCTAGAGGACTACTGTGCGTTTGGGATAAGGACTATTTCTCCCTAGAATCTCATGTCATTAATCATAATTTCACATTGTTGAAAGGGAAATTTTTTGGGAAATTTGAGCGTGAACTGGTAAACTATTATGGACCTAATGATGAAGGGGAGAGGCAATTGTCTTGGGATCATCTAACCAGCTTAAGAAGAAATTTCCATCTGCCATGGTGTCTGGTGGTGACTTCAATGAAGTGCTCAAAATAGGAGAAAGAAACGGATGCACCAGACTCACAAATGGGATGAAACAATTCAGATGTTTTGTGAAGGACAATGAACTGATTGACATTCTTATGGAAGATAGGAACTTCACTTGGACTAACATGCAATGGGCAGAGAAGTGGAGTCGGTTAGACAGTCCTTCTCTGCCCATTTTGTAAGGAGGAACCTGAAACCACTGATCACATCCTCTCCTGCAGGTTCACATGGAGAGTCTAGTCTTCAGTTCTACATTAGTGGGGTCTTCAATCGGTATGCCCAAGGTTCTTAAAGCTTCACATGTCTTGGCGGTTTGGATTCAGATACAGGAACATCAAGAAAACAATTTGGCAAGTACTTTTCATTGCTTTCATTTGGAAGTTATGGTTTACAAGGGATGACTTGGTATTCAACCAAATTCCATCTAAATGGCCTAAGGTGGTCGAAAGCAGCAAATTAATATCAGCATTGTGGGTGAAATCTGCTATACCAGCAGCATTATTTTCCCTTCATGATAGTTATACTGTATTCAAGGGGTTAGGGAGTCTGTTTTCTAGCTATTCCCATTCCCTATATTGGCTCCTTGCTAGTCTTCCTTGTTCTCTGACGTATGTTTTTTAGTTGATCAGGTTGGGATCCTTTTCTGCCTAGCTCCTTGTGCCTGTGCAGTCTTGCTCCCTCCTCCCTTCTCTTATGTTCATCTTTCCATCAATGAATTTTGCCTTTCGAAAAAAAAAAAAAAAAACAACCTTGGTAGAATCTCATGCATCCATATGACAAAACTCACAACTTATCAATATTATAGGAAGTATGCGGATAGTCAACACTAAAATCACTTGACAATCCAACTCTTCATAGAATCTAATTCAAGCATACAAAATATCCAAAGGTATAAAGGCATTTCAACCAAGCAAATTATGATATGACAACTGGATGATCGCGTATGTAATAGATTTCACTACGAACAGTAAGTACTCAGTAATGTATTATAGACATATATGACATATACTTTATCAAAGGTTATCCTTCAGTAAGATCTGGTTATAGGATAGGATAGAGATATATGTGCACACAATATACAAGGTTTTTCCAGTACAATCACAGCATGCAAATTTGTGAGAGAGAATTGAACTCTAAAACAGAGAAGATAAAAATGGATACATGCCCAGAGAGAACTTGTCAGATATAACAAAGATTATAATGCACACTAAGCTGATTTTGTGAAAGAACAGGTTTTTTATTGAAACTTCTGATAAATCATGAACCCAATCTCCATTTTAAAAATGGTAGAAGACAATTTCAATGTATACACAAGAACTATACTGCTTTCGTCACCAAACTGGCTTCCGTATAAACGTAGGTTTGTGAAAACATTTAACAGGTTTCAAAACCAAAATCCACTTTTATTTTACAAGCCAATTGAATTCTAATGAGGAAACAGAATAAGAAATTTTGTTCCATTCAGACAGGCATTCAATAACTCATGATGGCAAAACCCACATTGGCAACATACTTCCCCTTCAAACAATCGAACAAAATATTTCGCACGATCTTACAAACTCCTATAACATGCGTACTGCCCTATTTCGTTTGTACATGTATACAAACAGACAATTCACACGTTCTTCAAAAACCAATTCTAAAGATATTGTTCTAAACATTTTACTTTCAGATTATGTTATCTAGAGAATTACGACGATTTTAAACTATTGGTTTAAAAATCACAAATTATAGATTAAAGAATAAAAAAATCATCATTCACAAATATATTCAAATACAATAAAACAAATACATCATATAACATGAAAACAAAGATTAAAACAGTCTTGTAATACCCAGTTTTATTTTTATTTTTTTAGGAAATAAGATAAGAGAGTTACCTTGAGTTATATTTTACCATAGAGGGTATTTTAATAAAACCTAATATATTAAGTTCTCGAAAATAATTTGGGGGAAAATCGTAGTTTTATATTGCTAAGGAAGCTAGCAGTCGTTATATTCTTTCATCTCTCAAATAACCCCATTGGATCGAGTAGGACAAGTTTTGGAGAAGGAGACGCACTAGAGGGACTATCATCTTTGGAGAATCAGGTTCGAAGGTAAGTCTCTAACCTTCTAATTATGTTTCTTTGCATGAACTCATTAGAAAATAGGAAGAGGAATCATCATGCGTAAATCTGTGAGGAAATTGAAAACTTTTCTTAAAGTCCACTGTTAAGTGAATGGCATTGTCGTTGTTTCCTAAGGTTTTAGGTAGTTATTTGATTAGAGGCTGTTTGATTGATTCGCCAAATTAATTCGTTCGGGTTTCTTGTTGTCTTTTGCTACTGGCCGTGCATTCTATGGATTAGCTTTCTCAAGTCCATCTGACATTTAATGTAGAGACGAAACATTTACAGCATGTGATTCTATGGCAAGAAGGGTTTTGTGTAGAAGTATGTGAAAAGCTATATTATTGTAACTCATACTCTTTTTGTTGGTTGGTTGCAAGATGCATGTGCTGTTATAAGTAATGTGGAATTGAGAATATATTCCTTTTACAGTGGTGGAAGTTCGCTGGTTTGTAAGAAGTGAAGGCTACCTTAATGCCTTAAGGATTTTTCAGAAATAAGAACGATTAAGTTAGTGGTGGCACTACATTTATATACACGGATAGGATCCTAGATTTAATTAGAATAGGGTATGGCATATGCACAAGTAAAATGTTGGATTGTAACTACTGTGTAATGTTGGATTTTTAGGGTGGTACAATTTTTATCGAGTTTAGCTATGGGGCAGTGGCTGGTTGCGTGAGAGGTAAGTGACTTACTACCACTTCTAGTAATTTTATAAATTACCAAAAATTGCTTTGGAATCGTATTTTTTGGATTATCCATCAAAATCATTGTTTGAATAAATGTTTTTGTTTCCTTTATACTTTTTGTATCAAATATGGATCAAGTGTGAAATTGCTCATAAAAGATATTGTATATTCATTTAATGTTAATGTTATTGGGACTTTTGTTTAACTATGATTTGGACCCTACGCCAGTGGGGGTTAAAGATTGGCACATAAACTAGTTTCTTTTGGGTTTCGACCATAGAGCGAATTGTGGTTTTGGGCCTTGTTACAGGCTAATGTGACCATAGTCAATAAACCTGAGTTTATATATTTTGAATTGTGAAAAATATATGTGTTTAATTGTTTGGATGACTTCTAGCATTGTTACTGTATATCATATTGAACTTGATGTTTTAAATTGCGATTGGAAATTCTCTTATATTATTGATATTTTTCTACACTTGATCCACCTCGTTGTGGTAGTGCGGGACTTACTGGGCTTTCTAGCTGACGCCTTCATCCGTATTTATTTTCAAATTAAGTGAAGTAGTGTGGCTTGAGTGAGGACTTGAAGGAGGCTTCATAGTAGTTTCATGCTTGGGCTTTATTTTTGAGAATTGCATCGTTTATATTTATAAATTGTAAGACCTTAATTGGTCAAATTGCTTACCAGTTTGTTATTTGGATTTAAGATATTATGGACATTTAATATTTCATTTTGAAGAGATTATGAATTAGGTAGAGATTTTGTAATTGTTTTGGAGTCAATGATATTATATTCTTTGAGGGTTATTTGGTTTGGCTTCATAATAGCTTGTATCTTGGCCTTGCATGCCTATAAGGTCTGACCTTGTGGGTGTGCGGCGTTGTCACGGACCGTATGGATTTTAGGGCGTGACAATTTTGTGATATCAGAGCTTAGGTTGTGATCTTAGGGATTTACCTAGGATAATGGAGATTGGTGTTAATAGGGATTTTGGTGAAACATGTTTACCTTGGAAATTTGGAAGATTATGAATTTGTGTTATCCTAGTGAGATTGGAGATCAAACAATATTTTGTGCGTACACGGATTTTTTTTATAGGTTGAGATGGCACCTCCTAAGACTCTTGTAGACATTGCTCGTAATTCTAGTTCTAAAGGGGCGAAACAACCAGCTAAGAAGAGACGCTCAAAGAGGAATGCTTCAAATGCTGTTAGGGCTCCTCAGGCAGTAAAAGAGGATTAGGGTATTGAGTAAGGGCAAGGAGAGCAAGTAGGAGTCCCCAATAATGATGGTGGTTTGCTCTAACTAATGGAGACTTTGACAAATGTAGTACAACAACAGGCAACTATAGGCAATAATTTGACTAGGTTGATGGAGCAACATCAGCAAATGACATAGAATCTTCGGGCTTAACAGAGGCAGCGCAGTGGCATAGCTGAGTTTAAGAAACTAGGACCACCAGCTTTTGAGGGGACTGCTAACCCTTTAGAGGCTGAAAAATGGTTAATGGAAATTGAAAAGACGTTTGCAATGCTTGGGTGTACAGATGAAGAAAAGGTGACCAATGCATCCTTTATGCTACTAGGGAGTGTTTATGATTGGTGGAAGGTAGAAATGTGCCGACATGAACTTGATACAGATCCTTATACTTGGGAGACGTTTAGGAAGACCTTCTATAAGAGGCACTTCCCTAAGAGTGTTTGCCTTCAAAAGGAGAGAGACTTTATTAGACTTGAACAAGGAAATTTGTTAGTATCTGAGTATTAGATTGGATTCACTAAGTTGTCTAGGTTTGCTCTAGCACTTGTAGGTGATGAGGAGAGTCAGGCACGAAGATTTGAGGAGGGACTAAGGCCCCGAATTAAGCAAGGGGTGACACCTTTTGAGCTGGCAACTTATAAAGCAGTGGTGAGCAAAGCCCTATTAGTAGAGAAGAGTCTTAATGAAGTTCAAATTGAAAAAGATAGCAATCAGCGAAAAAGAGTTACTCAGTCGGGTTATCAGAGTGGTCAAAATTCAGTAGGGAATGCAAAGAGGCATAATATGTATTCTACTAGTGGGAGTTGGGGAAACCATACCTTGGGCGGTAATGGTGGCAGACAAAGGGGCAATGACCCTACCTTTGGAGGTTGGTGTTCTAAATGTAATGGATTTCACACTGAAGTAGAATGTCGTTGGATAACTGGAGCATATTTTGAGTGCAGACAACAGGGGTATAAAGTAACATTTTGTCCTAAATGGAAAGGACAAGGGACTACTCAAAAACCAGATGCAGATAGGAGAACCCCAGGGAGCATGGCATCTTCAGTTGAGCAGAGAAAAGATAGGGTCAGAGATCTGGGACTCAGGGGTGAGTTTATGCACTTACTCAGCAGGATGCCCAAACTTCCAATGATGTGGTGTCAGGTATACTTCTAGTGTCCTCTACTTATGCATATGTACTATTTGATCCTGGTGCTACTGATTCTTTTGTATCTATGGCTTTTGCTAAGAGGCATGGTTGGAAGTGTGTTCATAGGGAAACTAAGTTATGTGTTTAAACTCCAACAGGCAGTGTATTGGTTGTTGACTCAATTTGGAAGTCTTGTGTGGTTTGTATAGATGGTAATGAGTTGTCGGCAGATTTAACAAGATTAGACATGCGGGATTTTAATATTATTTTTTGGATGGATTGGCTTGCTACAAATTTTAGTTCTATTGATTGTCGTAGAAAAAGGGTAGTTTTTCAAATCCATGTCTTGCAGAATTTTATTTTATGGGCAGCAGAGCAAAAGCTCCTCCTTGCTTGATCTCAGCATTTCAAGCTAAACGATTGTTAAGAAATGGTTGTAAGGGTTATATGGCTACTGTGAGGGATACTCGACAAGATGAGTTAAGAATAGAAGATATTTCTACTATGAGAGACTTTCCTGATGTCTTTCCAGAAGACTTACTGGGTTTACCACCAGATAGAGAGATTAAGTTCTCTATTGATTTGGTGCTAGGCACGAGTCCTATCTCGAAGGCCCCATATTGAATGGCTCTAGCTGAGTTCAAGGAATTGAAGGAACAATTGCAAGAGTTATTAGATAAAGGTTTTGTAAAGCCTAGTGTTTCTCCTTGGGGTGCACCTGTTTTGTTAGTCAAAAAGAAATACGGTAGCATGCGTCTTTACATTAATTATCGTAAGTTGAACAAGGTGACAATGTTGAATAGATATCATTTACCCAGAATTGATGACCTATTTGATCAGTTGTAGGGAGCACAAATTTTCTCTAAGATCGATCTTCGTTCGGGTTATCATCAATTGAAGGGTAAGGAAGATGATGTACCTAAGACAGCCTTTCGGACCAGATATAGGCAGTACAAGTTCCTTGTGATGCCATTTGGGCTGACTAATGCACCAGCAACATTCATAGACTTGATGAACAGAGTATTTAAACCCTTCTTAGATTAATTTGTGATGGTCTTTATTGATAACATCCTTATATATTCAAAGAGTAGGGAGGAACATGAGTCACACTTGAGTATAATATTGCAGATTTTGAGAGAAAAGAAGTTGTATGCAAAGTTGAAGAAATGTGAATTCTGGTTGAATAGTGTGTCCTTTTTGGGTCACGTGATATCCAAAGACGGAGTGTCTGTGGATCCAATAAAGGTGGAGGTCGTAGTAGAGTGGAACAGATCGACCAATGTAATAGAAATTTGTAGTTTTTTAGGATTGGCTGGTTATTATAGGAGTACCTTTAACCCATTTGACTCAAAAGGGGATAAAGTTTGAGTGGTATGATGAGTACGAGCATCGCTTTCAGGAGTTGAAAAAGAGGTTGGTGACTGCTCCAGTCCTTATTGTTCCTTCTAGTAATGAGGGTTTTACTATTTACAATGATGCTTCTAAGAAAGGCTTGGGGTGTGTTTTGATGCAAAATGGCAGGGTTGTGGCATATGCCTGTAGGCAGTTGAAACCATATGAAGAGAACTACTTGACTCATGATTTAGAGTTAACTGCTGTAGTGTTTGCATTAAAAATTTAGAGACACTATTAGTATGGCGTAAAGTGTGAGATATTCATAGACCATAAAAGTTTGAAATACATTTTCATCCAGAAAGACCTAAATATGAGACAAAGAAGGTGGTTAGAGTTATTGAAGGTTATGATATGACCATCAATTATCATCCAGGAAAAGCAAATATAGTGGCAGATGCTTTAAGTAGGAAGTCTTTAGGTAATTTGGCAGCTTTGGTCACAAACCAAAGGTATATATTAGAGGAATTTATGAAGTTGAATATTATGGTACAGTGGCAAAAACCTAGGGCTCAGTTGGCGAACCTTAGAGTTCAACCTATCTTAATTGAGAAAATCAAGATTGCTCAAGGAAATGATCCTAACTTGCAAAATATCAGCGATGAAGTGGAATTAGGAGCACGATTAGAATTCGATGTCCATGTAGATGGGACGTTGAGATTTGGTGACAAACTATGCTTGCCTAGTGACATAGAGCTGAAGAGGAAATTCTAGAAGAAGCTCATAACTCGGGGTATACAGTGTATCCTAGAGGCACTAAGATGTATATAGATTTGAGGAGAAATTTTTGGTGGAACAATATGAAAAGAAAAATTGCTCAGCATGTAGCTCAATGTTTGGTGTGTCAGCAAGTGAAAAGTGAACATCAAAGACAGCTGGTCAGTTACAACCTCTTCCTATTCTTGAATGGAAGTGGGAACACATTACAATAGATTTTGTGACAGCATTGCTGAGGACTCAAGGTGGGAATGATGGCGTTTGGGTTGTTGTAGATTGATTGACAAAGTTTGCTCACTTTTTGGCTACTAGATTGGACTTTCCCTAGAGCGATTAGCAAATTCGTATGTTAAGGAGGTTGTGAGATTGCGTGGTGTTCCTAAAATTACAGTATTTGATAGAGATAGCAAATTCGTATCTAAATTTTAGGGGAGTTTGCACAAAGCCAAGGGGACTAGTTTGAGTTTTAGCACAACATTTCACACCCAAACGGATTGTTAGTCAGAAAGGACTATCCAGATCCTTGAGGATATGTTAAGAGCTTGCGTTATTGATCTTACCGATTCATGGGATGAGCATTTGCCTTTGGTAGAGTTTGCATATAACAACAGCTATCAGTCTAGCATTCAAATGGCCCCTTATGAGGCTTTATATGGGAGGAAGTGTAGATCACCTATATGTTGGGATGATGTGGGTGAGCACAAGTTGTTGGGACCAGAGATTGTGCAACAAACAGTGGATAAAGTCCACCTCATTAGAGAGCAAATTCGCACGGCTCAAAGTAGGCAAAAGAGCTATGCGGATAATAGGAGGCGAAAAGTAGAGTTTCAAGTGGGAGATCATGTGTTCCTTAAGGTGTCTCCTGTGAAAGGAGTGATGCGATTTAGGGTGCGTGGTAAATTGAGTCCCAGATATGTGGGTCCTTTTCATATTTTAGATCGTGTTAGAGAGGTAGCATATAGACTTGCTTTACCACCTGCACTTGTTAGAGTTCACAATATATTCCATGTGTCCATGTTGAGCAGATATGTACCAGATCCTAGTCACGTAATTGATCACGCACCATTACAGCTCAAGGAGAACTTGACTTATGACGAACAACCAATACGAATTGTGGATAGTAAAGGGCAAGTGTTAAGGCGTCGAATCATTCACTATGTTAAGGTCTAGTGGCGAAACCATTCGGAGAGGGAGACAACTTGGGAACTTGAAGAGAAGATGATACAAAAATATCCACAACTTTTTGAGGACCCAGGTATATTATGTTTGGAGGCCCAAACTTCTTTAAAGCGGAGGAGGATGTAATACCCAATTTTATTTTTATTTTTTATTTTTTTGGAAATAAAATAAGAGAGTTACTTGAGTTATGTTTGATCATAGAGGGCATTTTAGTAAAAGCTAATATATTAAGCTCTCCAAAATAATTTGGGGGAAAACCCTAGTTTTATATTGCTAAGGAAGCTAGTAGCCATTATATTTTTTCATCTCTCAGATAACCCCATCGAACTAGGACAAGTTTTGGAGAAGGAGACGCACTAGAGGGACTATCATCTTTGGAGAATCAGGTTCGAAGGTAAGTCCCTAACCTTCTAATTATGTTTCTTTGCATGAACTCATTAGAAATTAAGAAGAGGAATCATCATGCGTAAATCTATGAGGAAATTGAAAACTTTTCTTAAAGGCCACTGTTAAGTGAATGGCATTGTCATTGTTTCCTAAGGTTTTAGGCAATTATTGGATTAGAGGCTTTTTGATTGATTCGCCAAATTAATTCGTTCATGGTTTCTTGTTGTCTTTTGCGATTGGTCGTGCATTCAATGGATTAGCTTTCTCAAGCCCATCCGACGTTTAATGTAGAGATGAAACATTTACGGCATGTGATTCTATGGCAAGAAGGGTTTTGTGTAGAAGTACGTGAAAAGCTATATTATTATAACTCATACCTTCACTCTTTTTGTGGGTTGGTTGCAAGATGCATGTGCTGCCATAAGTAATGTGGAATTGAGAATATATTCCTTTTACAGTGGTGGAAGTTCGCTGGTTAGTAGGAAGTGAAGGCTACCTTAACGCCTTAAGGATTTTTCAAAAATAAGAACATTTAAGTTAGTGGTGGCACTAAATTTATATACACGAATAGGATCCTAGATTTAATTAGAATAGGGTATGGCATATGCACAAGTAAGTAAAATGTTGGATTGTAATTACTATGTAATGTTGGATTTTCAGAGTGGTACAATTTTTATCAAGTTTAGCTGTGTGGAAGTGACTGGTTGTGTGAGAGGTAAGTGACTTACTACCACTTCTAGTAATTTTATAAATTACCAAAAATTGCTTTGGAATCGAATATTTTTGGATTATCTATGAAAATCATTATTTGAATAAATGTTTTTGTTTACTTTATACTTTTCATATCAAATATGGATCAAGTGTGAAATTGCTCATAAAAGATATTGTATATTCGTTTTATGTTAATGTTATTGGAACTCTTGATTGACTATGATTTGTACCCTACACCAATGGGGGTTAAAGATTAGCACATAAACTAATTTCTTTTGGACTTCGACCATAGAGTGAATTGTGGTTTTGGGTCTTGTCACAGGCTAATGTGACCATAGTCAATAAACCTGAGTTTATATATTTTGAATTGTGAAAAATATGTGTTTAATTGTTTGGATGACTTCTAGCATTGTTACTGGATGTCACATTGAACTTGATGTTTTAAATTGCGATTGAAAATTCTCTTATATAATTGATATTTTTCTACACTTGATCCACCTAGTTGTGATAGTGGGTTACTTACTGGGCTGTCTAGCTGACGCATTCATCCGTATTTGTTTTCAGATTCAGTGAAGTAGTGTGGCTTGAGTGAGGACTTGGAAGAGGCTTCATAGTAGTTTTGTGCTTGGGCTTTATTTTTGAGAATTGCATCATTTATATTTATAAATTGTAAGACCTTAATTGGTCATATTGGTTACCAGGTTGTTATTTGGATTTAAGGTATTATGGAGATTTAATATTTCATTATGTAGAGATTATGAATTAGGTGGAGATTTCGTAATTGCTTTGGAGTCAATGATATTATATTCTTTGAGGGTTATTTGGTTTGTCTTCATAATAGTTATATCTTGGCCTTGCACACCTATAGGGTCTGACCTTGTGGGTGTGTAGCATTGTCACGGACCGTATGGATTTTGGGGTGTGACAAGTCTGGTCTATGAGATAGTGAGACACTATGGAGCCGCTGTTTTAAAATCGTTTTGTCTTCCTACGTGAAGGTTTTAACGGATATCAATGACTCCAAGATTCAACCCAAGTACTCATAAGCCACTCTTTTCAAGTGTCATGCCAACTGGGTAAAGATAAACCATTCTCGCCGTGGTTGCTCATAAAACATAATGAAAGCATGTGAAATAAAGAATAAATAAAGAATTGAAGGTGTGACTGAAAAACTCTCATCTTATGTGTTGGAATGATCACTGGTTCTGTTCCTCTAGTCCTATAAAATGATAGAATGAGTATATATACAGCAATGCACACAAGACTGTTGGAAAACCAAGAAGACCAACGGCTATGCCATTATGCTATGGTTAATTATATCATAAACACCATGTTAAATGCTATTGAAAATAGCCACATAAATATAATAAATGATATTTAACTTTGTAACATAAACTTAAATAAATAAAATGGAAGTTTTGAAACTTTCAAACATAATTTCCAACAGTTAAGACTTTAAGGAGCGTTTTAAATTTTGGGGTGCCAGTAAAACAAATTTTTATTGGAACACGGCATATACATAATAAATATATAGGAGGGCAACCACAAAGATGGGGTGTCATGGCACCCCTCGCTTATGGAGTGGTTCTGCCTGTTACTGTATCTGAAACTGATCTAATAAAATGAGACAAATGAAACATTGAAAAAGCCATCGATCTGTTTCCTCCGATATCTATTCCACTGAAAATGAATAGGGTACGTAAAACCATGAATATGATTACAAAGCAATAAATTTATAATGTAATTTGGCAACAGTTCATAATCTGTTGATCAATGGAAACACACAAGGGAAATGCCATAAAATGCTAATACATACAGAAGAAAGAGATGAAATATGCATAAAATCCATAAAAAGCATCCAACTCTCACTTTGAAAATCAGTGAACTTCTTCAAGCTCAGTATGATCAGTGATGTTTATAGAACCAAATCAACCATGGCATAGTCACAAAGCTTCGTCGTGCCCTTCTGCTCAAGTCTGAAGAAAACAAGTGCAACCGTTTGGAATGAAAAGAACAAAACCAAGGAAAGGACGGACAAAAAAAAAAAAAAAAAGAGAGAAAGAGAAGAAGAAATGAACTCAAAATGAGTGAAGCATGTAATTAATTGTAGAATGCTTACAATTCAGGACTGGAAAATTCAATATTAAACTTGAACTAGCAAAAAAAACCAGTAATTCTTTGGGCTCCATATCAAATAGAGGAGATTAAATGCACCTTACCCTGTAATAATTCAAAGCAAGACGATCAAGCAGCTAAATTTGCTCCACTGATTTGCTGAAATTGCCTGTTCAGAACATGTCAGGTTGCAAAAGTTATGATCTTACATTTACAGAGAAAAATGCATCCTTACATTGACAACGAAGAGGAGAAAATGGGTTTTATTTTGATGGAAGAGAGATTTAGATTTTCTCCTTACCTAATAACGAGTCGAGGTGATCTTGGTTTTGTTGAGATATATTTCCGCGATATGAGCTATCATTCGCCAATCTTTGCCTCTTTTTGGCTGACATCTACTGATCAAGATGTTGCACTCTGTAATGCGCAGAAAATTTAGCGCATTGAGGTGTTGGAAGCCCACTGGCAGCTCTGAGAGTTTAGGACATTCTAAAATCTCAAGCTTTTGCAGTGAAGTGGAGTCTCTCAGCCACTCCGGCAAATTCTCAAGGTTGGGGCAGCATGCAATCCGCAGGTAATGTATACTCCTAGCTGTCCCGGAAAGCCACAGGGGCAAAGCCACCAACTTTGGTAATTCTCCAATCACCATTGTTCGAATGCTAAGGCCTTGAATGCCTTTCACCTCCAACAAGTTGAGCTCTTCGCAGTCATTAATCATCAGGTTCTGTAATGTGGCGAGATTTGCTATACAGCTCGGAAGAGATTTTAACCTTGGGCATCTATTAATGGCTAATGTTCGAAGAGAAGTAAGGTGGCCAATCTCTTCAGGCAGAGAAACAAGATTAGCACAACCGTTGATCCACAGAGACTGAAGAGAGGTCAAGCATCCTATTCCTTTCTTTGAAAACCATTTCTGTTGCGTGGTTATGTAAAAATGCCTGAGGCTAATCAATTTCCCAATATCTCTAGGCAACTCTCTAAGTTCCTTGCAATCTGAGATCCGCAATGTTTGCAAATTCAGAAGCTTGCAAATGGAATTAGGGAGCTTCTTGATGTAACAATTCCTTCTCACGTCAAGATACCTTAAATGTTTCAAATAACCAATAGAATCCGGTAACACCTCAAAACACGAATCTGCTAAGTCAATCACGCGCAAGTACAAGAAACTTGAGATGCATGCATCAACGAAGTGATCATGAACGGACCTCATTCCATCGCGAGGAAAGAAAATGGTCCGTAGTCTCTCAAGTTTGAGTACAGATCTCGGTACTTCTTGCTGTGATGAATAATCACAACCCAAAAATGAAACATGTCGAACCATCCTAGATGTATTTCCTGTATGGAATTTCTTCATCATGCACTCTGTTTGTGCCACGGACTGTGCAAGGTCATGTACAAGGTCGTGCATTCTACAGGTTACATATAAGGGGCCGTTTTCTTCAACCTCTTGGAAGAATGACATTGAGCATAACTCATCGAAATATTGGCTCCCGACATCTTCTAAATCTTGGTTTTGGTCAGATGTTTGGATTAGGCCTTGTGCCATCCACAACTGAATTAGTTTATCCTTATAAAGGTATTGACCCTTTTGGAAAATGGAACAATAGGCAAAACATTGTTTCAAGTAAGATGGCAATTGATCATAGCTCAATCTCAATGCCGGAAGGATATCATGTTGTGTTTGGTTTTTTAATTTCCATATTTCACTGTTTCTCACTAGCAACCAGTTTGTTTCATCAGTTTTCTTGAACAATAGGCTTCCTAGTGTTCTTGCAGCTAATGGAACTCCCTTACACTTGTTCACAATATCCTCCCCAATCCTCACGAGGTTCGGATGCTTCCTCTCTTCTCCCTTTGGAAATGCCCATTTCAGAAACAGTGACAAGCAATCATAAAATGCAAGTCCATCTAGATTATACCCCTGAGTAGTACCCATAACAGAAGCAACTGATTTACTACGTGTAGTGACGATGATTTTGCTTCCTCCCGCTCCATCCATCAGCAAACTTTTCAATTCTCCCCACTTTCCAAGGTCACTATTCCACACATCATCCAAGATGAGTAGGAATTTCTTAGCAACCAAACGACTTCGAAGCAGATTCTGCAACTGATCAATGTCTAGATCACCACAGGTTGTATTAGTTGCAGATGAAACGATCTTTCTCATTAGGACCTTTGTATCAAAATCCTCAGACACACATACCCACATTTTCAATTCAAAATTTTCAGCAACCTTCTCATCATTATATACTAACTTGGCAAGTGTGGTCTTGCCGAGACCTCCAATTCCCACTATGGGAATTACAGAAACATGTTCATTGTCACTTGAGCATGACATTAACATCTTAACAATATTTTCTCTGTCATTGTTTCTTCCGATCACGTCTATGCTGCGCACGAAGGAGTGGGTCATCTCCCTCTCCCCGTGCAGAGCACGCCTATCAAGAACGCGCTCGGTCAGGTGAAATTTGGCTTTAACAGCAGCAATTTCATCTAGTCTCTCTCTAATATCCTTGACTTTGTGACCCATCGAGAAGCGGAATACAAGTGAATGTGGACTTGGAAGGAAGTTGCGTACCTTTCTGATGATCCCATGATTATTCGTGCATTGATGCTGCAAAGCTTCAATCTCGAATTCCTCTAGAAGATCATCAGCGTCATTGAAAGCATCCTTAAGCTTCCCGAGCCATTCACGCAGCTCCCGGTTCGTCGCCTGCTGCTCCTCAGCATCCAACAGTACTGCTTTGATGGTGGATAATGAGTTCTCGAGCTTGTGGAGTTCGGTTCCCACTCCCTTTGCCAAACCAAGTTTTTGGTGAAGAAGGCTTCCTAACTTTCTCAAAATGATTTCTGCAATGTTAAACAGGAACATTTCTACCATTTTGCCTGGAAGGAAAATCAGGAATGAGAGGGTGTAGGCGAGAAATTATTTCAGAACTAGTCTTTGGTTCCGTTTGTGGAAGCAATTGAGTGCCTTATATATGCAAACGAAATTCCATCCAGCCTGTTCATGCACTCGAAGCAGTCAAGCCAACTTTGCCTCTCTCTCTCTCTCTGAACTAGTCTTTGGTTGCGTTTCAGGAAGCAAGTTGGTGTTCTTTATATATGTAAATTAACAAAATGCTCACCAACCTGTTGATGCACTCGAAGTCAACTCTCTCTCTCTCTCTCTCTGAACTAGTCTTTGGTTGCTTTCAGGAAGCAATTGGGTTCTTTATACGTGTCAATTAACAAAATACTGACCAGCCTGTTCATGCTTCGAAGTCAACTCTCTCTCTGTCTCTGAACTATTCTTTTGTTGCGTTTCACGAAGCAATTGGGTTCTTTATATATGTCAATTAAAAAAATGCTGACCAGCCTGTTCATCCTCTCTCTCTCTCTCTCTCTCTCTCTCTCTCTCTCTCTCTCTGCGCATCAAGAAAACTTTGCTAGTGCTGTTTGTATATGTAAACAAACTACCAACCAGTCTGTTCACGCACTTGTAGCATTCAGGCCAACTATGCAACTCTCTGTTTCTATCTCCCTCTCTCTCAAAAAAAAAAAAAACACATTTTGAAACTATATATTTCGTAACAGCTAGCACTTCGGCCAATTGGTAGTAATAAGTAATTTGGGAGTTGGTACGATTATTGGTAAGTGTATGAATATTCATTCAACCAGCGCAGACTAATACTGATGCTATTACTATAATACAAGACAAGAACGTTACAGCACAAATCAACAAGGGAGGTAGAGAGAACACAATAGTAAGAAAGAACAAGGGTATATTATAGTTGTTAATCCATTGATGGTTGCCAATCATAAATAGCCTGTTTGTAAGTTACTTCACCAAGAATTTTTTCATTCCAGCACCTTAACAAGTGTAACCGAACATGGAAATGGGAATGAACATATATTCCGTTCAATGCTAGCAACCAAACAGTGGAATGGGAATGACCATTCCATTCATTGAGACTGGTGGAAAATGACGTATGGGCACTTGCTTATGTTTTTGCAGCTATACGTTTTCTTTTCCT
Organism: Euryodendron excelsum; assembly: GCA_033060915.1. Taxonomy (NCBI): domain Eukaryota; kingdom Viridiplantae; phylum Streptophyta; class Magnoliopsida; order Ericales; family Pentaphylacaceae; genus Euryodendron; species Euryodendron excelsum. The sequence goes on along the minus strand of CM065392.1, from coordinate 7,632,156 downwards.
TTTTGGTGATTTAAAGTTTAAACTCCCTTGTTTTGCAGAGTTCCTTTTGGTATCCTTAGTTTTGTTTTAGGAGTAGAAAAGGGCAAAAAAATATGATGGGTCACACAAATCTCTAGACCCACTTTTACGCACGGTTTGGATCTTTATTTTTTGGAGGAAAAAGAAAGAAAGAAAGAAAGAAAGAAAGAAAAGATAGGAAAAAAATAAAGTGAAAAAGGCAAAATTTCTTTCCTCACTATAAACATTAATCATCGCACCTCAATCCTGCAATTGAAGGAGTTCCTTACTGCCTAGAACATTTTAACAGGATTTCTTAGCATAACATAGAAAACTATGCCACGAACTCAAGCGGAAGAATGGGCAGGCATATAACAAAACAAAAAAGCTGTTCACCAAAATACTAAACAAAAATATTATATTTTGGGAAAAATCTCCCAAATCAACAATACATTAATATCCCAAAATATAAGCTAGTCAGACAACTTAACGTGACATCTTAAGAGCATTGAGTTGTTGGCCAGGATAATACATTTTTGAAAAATAATTTCTCTAAAATATTATTCCAAAATAACACTTTTTTTGCCGATATGCTGCTAAGGTGTGAGTTGGGTATCACGTTGGTTCTTTGCTTATAAATTTTGTTGAAATCACTTCTGACACATCATGCATTTTTACTTTACTAACTCAGTTTTCGGTGGCTACCTTAAACTTTAGTCGGCATATCTCAATTGCACAATCATCAAAAAGTTACAGTTTTGTCGATCATAATGACCAATTTTAAAACTCCAAAAGCTGCATTTTGTTACCGATCCTAATTCCCAATTTCAATTTCAAAAAATAACTTTTCAAAATATAAAAAAAAACCTCAGAATGGAAAAGTCAGTAATCATATAAAAAACCTGAGATTGAACCACACCTTCATCGAAATTGGGGGATTGCAGACATAGGAGAAAGGTAACCTTTATTGCCCAAGGACAATTTGGTAATTTTGAATCGAAACAATGTTTTGCCTACTGTTCCATTTTCCCCAAGGCTCAATACCTTTACAAGGATAAATGTGCTCAAACTCCTCACACAAAGCCGAAAACATATATAGGGGTAGATCTATAGTCCTACCCGTACCAATGGCCTACAAAAGGCTTGCCCTGTCGCGGTTGACCTCAACCTGCCCTTTAGTAGGGTAGATGGAATGGCAACATAAGACAAGAGTGAACCATACCTAATGGTCAGCACTCTCTTCGGCAACTGTTGCCGAGCAAACCACTGAGTGCCTAAAAGACAGACAAAGAGTGGACCATACCTAGTGGTCAGCAATCTCTTCGGCAACTACTACCGAGCAAAGCACTGAGTGCCTAGAAGACAAACCTCAGCTGACATTATCTCGAAGTCATCAGGTGCCCCTACAACAACACAACTAAATTGGGCATTTGGCTCCCTGGGAATGCCAACAACCTAAGTGACAGAATTGAGGGTGTCAACTATATCATGACTCCTAACCCAGGACTCTAACCTCTCATGCCCCAGGGTCGTAAGTGATAGTCGAATGTTCACCATGAACTCGACGATCAGAATAAAAACACTTGTCCCCTGGAAGGTGGTCAAAGGACGCCACCCCCTCTGATCAAAGATCTTAGTCCATTTTAACTCCCTCCCCCCCCCCCCTCACCTCGCTGTGCGCCTAAACTGCTCCAGTGTCATGTGACGCTCAAAGGGGTTATCCCTCCGTAACCAAATGTCTAAGTATGCATCAAACGCATCCTCAGAGACAAATCTCACTATATCATAAGCAAGGGATGGTGGTAAAGCTCCCCTGCCTCTATCCTGCTGGCCACCTTAGCCAACTCTATTGGTCGTAACAAATTATACTATTAAAGTAAAACAAATACACTTCCAAATAAGAATGAACACAAAAAGAGCTTTAGTGGAGTACTTATGAAGGCTGGGAAGGTAGGTAAAGAAAGATGGATCCGTACTCGAGTTCCATTAGGGCTTTGCAATCCCAGAAACTCTCCAAACCTCCCAAAATCACTCAAATGCATTTGAAAATGAGTTTGCATTAGGTTGACCGTTAGACAGCCGTTCAAACAGCTTTCAACTGTTGGGCATTGGAATGGCCGTCAAACAGTCTTCTAATGCCATTAATGAGTGTAGGGCTGATGTGGGGCTGACATAGGGCATTTGAACAGTGAGTTTAGTATTCAAATACCAAAGGAAAGAAACAACACGGTGGGTGGGGATGCTGGGGATACCAAAGGGCACCCCCCCCCCTTTAACAAAAAGAACATGACATCCTTCACAAGAGGATAACGAGTAGTGGCATCAAGGAAATGCGATGCAACCAAAGCAGAGATCACTACACATTTGTATCTTTCAGATCTGATTATGTAAGATGAGCATAAGTCTTCAAGAATGCAACATAGTCGGGGCCAAATTAATCTAAACTTGCTAACAAAATTAGTGCTCTTTTGCCTACTACTCCTCTCAGAGGCCATAAGAACGTGGAAAGATAGGGTAGTAGCACTAAAGGAGTGCAGTATGAGGCTGGGGATGAAAGCCAACAGAACATGGACACAAAGAATGTCCCCTAACGCAGTTAAAGCTTAAGATGTCATGGATGACATCACAAAAGATGCACACTGTTCGAATGCTAGGACCACTATTCGAATAGTGTAGTAAAGAAAATAATCCCAAAATTGCCCCAGCTAGAATATGATAAAACAACTCGAAACTAACTACACTATCCTAACTATGACGCAGAAGAGGAAAAAAGAAAAACAAAGATACTACTCCTAAACTAAACAACACCATCATGCCATAATCAAACAAAGCTTGGTGGATCAATGAGATCCACATAGTCAATCTCACCCCGAAAGGCCTCAAAATAAGGCTTCAACCTCTACCTATTAACTATGAAAGAAGACCCATTGTTGAAGTTTTGAACCTCCACCGGCCCATAAGAAAACACATCCTTAACTTGATAAGGACCAAACCACCCACTTCTAAGCTTTCCCGAAAAAATATGTAAGTGAGAATCATAACGCAAGACCTTTTGACCAACCTTGAATGACTTTTGAAGAATGTGTTGACTCATGAAAGGTCTTCATTCGGGCCTTGAAGAGCTTAGCATTTTCATAAGCATCATTTCTAAGCTCTTCAAGTTCGTTGAGTTAGAGCTTCCTATAGGCCCCCGCCTCATCAATGCTAGAGTTACATTGGCAAATTGCTCAATAGACATTGTGCTCTATTTCCACCGGGAGATGACATGCCTTCCCGTAAACAAGCCTATAGGGGGAAGCGCCAAATATGGTCTTGTTAGCGGTGCAATAAGCGCACAAAGCATCCACCAACTTAAGGGACCAATCTTTCTAGTTACAATTGATGGTCTTTTCAAGAATGCACTTGATCTCACGGTTGACCAACTCAACTTAGACTTGGGTTTGTGGATGGTAAGGAAGTCCAACCTTATGCACAACACCATACTTGTGCATCAAAGTGCCAAAGGGCCTATTGCAAAAATGGGAGCCCCCATCACTAATGATAGCCCGGGGCATGCCAAACCTAGAAAAGACGTTTTCTTTCAAGAATTTGAAGACCACTTGGTGGTCATTGGTCCTATAGGCTATGGTTGCTACCCATTTACTCACATTGTCAATGGCAACTAAGATGTAGACGTAACCAAATAAGCTAGGAAAAAGCCCTATGAAGTCTAACCCCCAACAATCAAAGATTTCAAGAATGGTAATGTGGTGAAGAGGCATCATGTGTCACTTAGAAAGAGTTCCTAACCCTTGGCACCTATCACAAGCTAGGCAAAATACATGGACATCCTTAAATATAGATCGCCAATACAAAGCACATTGAAGTATTTTGGCCATGGTCTTCTTAGATGAAAAATAACCCCCACAAGCTTGGGAGTGACAAAACTCCATCACACTATGAAACTCATCATTAGGCACACACCTCCTAATGACTTGATATGGACAATACTTGAATAAGTAAGGCTCATCCCATATGAAATAACGCACATTCCTAAAGAACTTGTATTTGTCAAGAGAGGGCCAATGGGATGGAATCTCACCAGTGGTAAGATAGTTCGCTATGTCCACAAACCAAATGATTGACACTTGCTCAATGGCATGAACTTGGAAGAGGTGCTCATCTGGGAAATGTTCATTGATAAAGGGTGATTCGGTGACTCACCACCTAAGGGAAGTCTAGACAAATGGTCGGCAACAACGTTCTCAACCCCTTTTTTGTCACTAATTTCAATGTGAAACTCTTGGAGCAAGAGAATCCAACGGATGAAGCGTGGTTTTGCGTTAGGTTTGGTCAAAAGGTAATTAAGAGTGGCATGATCGATTTAGATAATGATAAGTAAACCGATTAAGTATGGCCTAAACTTATCTAATTCAAACACCACAGTAAGGAGTTCTTTCTTGATAGTGGTATAGTTGATTTGGGCATCATTGAGGGTCTTACTCACATAATAAATAACATGAGGCTTCTTGTCTACCCTCTAACCTAATACCGCCCCCACGGCATAATCACTAGCATCACACATAAGCTCGAATGGAAGAGACCAATCAGACGAACGTATAATAGGGGCGGTAGTCAACAACCCTTTAAGCTTTTCAAAAGCTTCTTGATAAGAAGATGTCCATTCAAATGGGACATTCTGAGATAATACATGGCACATGGGTCAGGAGATGGCACTCAAACTCTCTATGAATCGCTGGCAAAAATCGGCATGCCCAAGGAAAGGCCAAACATTCTTAACATCTCTAGGGGTAGGTAACTTTTGGATTAGCTCTATATTAGCTTTGTCGACCTCTATCCCCTTAAATGACACAATATAGCCTAGCACTATACCTGGAGTGACCATGAAATGGCACTTCTTCCAATTAAGCATGAGATGACTCTTCGCACATCTCTTTAAAACTTTTCCTATGTTCTCTAGACAAGACTCATAGGTATCTCCGTATACTGAAATGTCATCCATGAAGACCTCAACAATTTGTTCTACCATGTCACTAAAAATACTTATTATACATCTTTGGAAAGCGGTTGGTGTCGGGCCCTAATTTTTCGCACCCGAAAAAGACGAGTGAGAAAAACACAGTGCTCCCTCGTTAGAACTCATCCTCCTAGAAGGACGAGTGTGACTAGGTTTGAATTGAAAATTGATTTTGAATAAGGGCTTTTGGAAAACATTTAGAGTCACCACCTAACTTGATTAAGGTGAGTTAGGTCACCTAAAAACTAAGCAAAATCCGAAGATCACACTTAGGGTTTTTGAAAAAGGTTTTGAAAAACTTCCTCAAGAGAGGAATTCTAAGAAAATGGGTTGTTTGGCAACCTTTGAAAAAATTTAAGCCCTATTTGAAAGTAACTCCATTTGGTCTTTAAAAACAGTGTTCTAGGTTCGAAGGTTAGTTACGTGTAGGGAAGACGCACTAAGCCATCACCCTACCCCACCCTTGCGGTACCTACATTTCTATTCACCCTAGGTTCACCCATTCGAGTCTTTGATTAATAAATGTCCAAAACTATCCACTTTAGAAAAGTACTTTGAAAAGAAGTTTGACATGATGCATGATATGCAAGTGCAAGAAAAGACTTTGATTTTAAAAAAAACTTGATTTGATTTTGAAAGAAAGATTTGATTTGAAATTGAAATGGATTTGAAAAGATAGATTGAAAGAAGGTTTTAGAAAAGATAGATTTGATTTCCAAAAGAGAGTTCTAGAAATTGGAAACAGGGATTTGAAAATAGATTTTGAAATTAGAAACTTGAAATAGATTATGGAATTGGAAGTTTAAGAAAAGTTATGGAATCGAAAATTTGAAAAAAGGTTATCGAATTGGAGATTTGATAAAAAGTTATGACCGCACCCATGAGGGTTGCTTATATATCCCGTTTTGGGAATCAGGTCAGTTGTAGTTCAAATAAGAGTCTGATTGAAAATAGAATGTTTGACTTGAAAAGAGTTTGAGTTGGAATTTAGATTGACTTGGAAGATTTGAAAAGATTGGTTTTGTAAAGCTTGGTTTTAGGAAACCTAGACTTAGGAAAAAAGAGACTTAGGAAAGATTTGAGGTTTAAGAAAGATTGAACTTGACTTGGAAGGGATTTAGAAAAGATTTGACCCGAATGATAGACTTGGAAAATTGGGGAAGTTGGAATTTAAGAAAGATTGGATTTAGAAAATCTTCAAATTAGGAAAGTTTCAAAATAAGAAAGTTACGTTTTAGGAAAGTTCCAAAGTAGGAAAGAATTAAAATTAAAAAGTTTGGAAATTGGAATGTTTTGAAATAGGAAAGTTTCCTTTTTAAGAAAGAGTTGATTTTTTAAAAGATTTGAATTAGAAAAAGTTTGATTTAAGAAAGATTTGAAATTTAGAAAGTTTAGAATTTTGGAAAGATTTGGAATGGAAAGTTCGAAATTGGGAAAGGTTTGAAAGTGTGAATTTTAGAAACACTTAATGTTTAGAAAAGATTTGAGTTTAAGAAAGATTAGAAAATTTAGACTTTAGAAAGTTAAGATTTGGAAAGATATGGAATTAGAAAAAGTTTAGGTTTAGAAAGATTAAGAAGCTTAAAGTTTAAGAAAAGATTTGAAAGTTTAAATTTTGGAAACTTAATGTTTAGCAAGGTATGAGATTTAGAAGGATTGGATTAGAAAAGATTTGGATTAAAAAGGATTGGGATTAGGAAAGGTTTGGATTAGTAAATATTGGGATTCCTATTTCCTAAAACAAAAGATTGGACTTTATTTCTAAAATGAGGTGATTTGATTTTATTTCTAAAAATGGAGGATTGGATCCAGTTTCCTAAATGAGAAATTGGATTTGGCATGGAATTAGAAGGTAAAGTTGTGAAAATCTTAGATTTAGAAGGCTATTGTTTGATGTAGAAAATAGGTTTTGAAAATTTATGATTTTGATGTAAAAATGAGATTTTGGAAATCTCGGTTTTGAGGCAAGATTGGAAATTATGTTTTAGGAAAGAAAATTAGGATTTCCTAATCATGGCTCTAGGGTTTGACTTGGGCTTCAAGGAAAAGAGATTTTGAAAAATAGATCTTTTTGGAAGGAATTTCTAGGAAGGAAATTCGAAGAAAGTTTTTAGAAAGTGAATTTTTCAAGAGAACTTTTGGGAAGGAGTTTGAAAAAAGTTTTTAGGAAAGTAAGTTTTTTTTTAAGGAAATTTTTGGAAAGCAATTTTGAAAGGGAGATTGGAGACAGTTTTTTTAGAAAGTATATTGGAGAAAAGATTTTAGAAAGTAGATGTGAAAAGAAATTTTGGATAGGATTTAAAAAGAGGTTTTGGAGAGTAAGTTTGAAAAGCAATTTGGAAAAGGATTTGAATGTGGACTTTTAGGAGCCTCTAAAAATATCTTACTTTCCTAAAACGATTCTAATCATAAGAAGATTAAAACCATTCTAGGATTGTAGTTTTAAAATAATAAAGATTTGAAAATATAGACCATGAAAGTCCCTTTAAATGTAACACTTTCCTAAAGCAACCCTAACCATGAAAAGGCTAGAATCACCTTAGAATTGTGATTTTGAAAACAAGTTTGGAAAAAGAAGATTCAATGCAAGTTTTTGAAAACGATTTTTGATGCAAGTTTTGAAAACGAGTTTGAAAACAAGTTTAGGAGAGATGCATGATCATGATATGCACAATGTAAGTTGGGGTCATGAACATACAAGGTTAAAGGCTTCACCACATAATTAATAGGGTTGAACCCACGTGATCTCTGGTTAGACTAAGAGAAAGCCCCCGACACGGTGACTTTTAATAGCCTAATCCTACATATGAACCAGAGAGTCCCTTGTTTCAAGCATGCAAGAAATGGGGATAGAAGATGGGGATTAAAATAGAAGAAAATCCAAGTGGGCTAGGAGAGAGAAGAGAGAGAGGGGGGAAACTGTGTAAACATAAATAGAAAGCCTACCTTGTATCTTCTTTATTTTGCCTGCTTGCTTTGCTTTGTTTTACTTCGGTCTTCGAAAGCTTGCTTTGGCTTGGTCTTCGAGAGCTTTCAAGTTGCAGCATTTCAAGTCTTTAATAGAGGCTTTGGAGGCTAGTATATAAGTGTATATAAGTGTTTGTATGCTAAGGTTAAGTGTATAGAGACTAGGGTTTGTATGTGGAGGTTAGGGTTTGAAGAACCTAAAGGGAACTAGGGTTTGGAAGGACTTCGAGCTTTGTATATCGAAGAGTAGGGTTTTGAGACTGAGTTTGCGAACCCTTTTCACGCTGGAGGAGGCTCTGTATTTATAGACACAAAATTGAACTGGCGCCTGATGCAGTGGCTCTAGCCACTTAGAAAACTTTTAAGGTCAGCAAACAACGTATCTTTCAAAGATTTAGGCACCTATACTAGTTGTAAGCACCCCATTTTTGACCGCTCAGCAGTCTACAGTCCGTCTATACTTGTATTTAAGTCAATGTAGACATATTCTGAGTCAAATCAATTCTCTAAGTCTAATTTCGTCTATCTATCGCTTCGTAGGCCAACCAGGCCCAGATAGAGGCAAAATGCCCTTAGGGGGCATTGTTTGGTCCAATTCCCAATTAGGCACGTCTTTCCAAAGACAGTAAGTCCCCTTTTCATATTCCAATAGGCGCGTCTTTCCGCAGACGGTACGTCCCCTTTCCATATTCCAATAGGCGCATCTTTCCAAAGACGGTAAGTCCCCTTTCCAATTCCAATAGGCACGTCTTTTCTAAGACGGTAAGTCCCCTTTCCAATTCCAAATCAGGCACGTCTTTTCGAAGACGGTAAGTCCCCTTTCTAATTCCAAATCAGGCATGTCTTTCTGAAGACGGTAAATCCCCTTTCCAATTCCAATAGTCACGTCTTTCCCAAGACGGTAAGTCCCCTTTCCAACCCCTTTTCCAATTCCAATTCCAATCCCTCTCTCGAGACAGTTGATTCCTCGTGACGGTAAATCTATCCAATTTGGCACTTTTTTGAAGAAAGTTTCTTCGGAACGATAAGTCCCTTTAAACTTGTCGACCAGGACGAGACCCCAAATCCCTTAAATGGTAGAATAGTCCACCTTTGGCGCTTGCTAGCCCGCCAATGCAGAAATGTCCTTTTCAGCACACCTTCCGAGAAAGTTGACTTCTCAAGCACTAAGTCCCTTTAGCAGCTTCCCGAGATCAGGCAGTCTCGGGAATGATCGCGAACCGTCAAAGTAGCGGAAGTACTCATAAACATCACAACTGTTAGAGTAGTAGAAATACTCACAAGCAGGTTGATATAGGGAATTGCCAACAAACCCCTGTATCATGAGACCGCCGTCAGAGTGGTGGAAACACTCAAAACCCAAGTCAACACTAGTGCCTGCTAGTCCACTTCGGTGAAAAAATGACCAAACTACCCCTAAGGCTATTTTCTGGCACATTTCTTGAGAACCCACCTGAGTTCTCAGAATGGTAAGTCCACCCCTTCCAAGATCTTCTTAGAGATGATTCGGCATGATTAGGTGCCTTCTAGTCAGTTTCGGGCCAGTTTTGAGACTTTCCGGTCAAGATGACCATTTTACCCCTAGGCATTCGAACGCCCCGAGGACCACACCGGCTCTGGGCACAAACCGGTAACCTCCCGAGAATACTTTTTATAGTATTCCCGACCTTTCTTTATCTTTCCAAATCATTTTGAGTCAGTTCCAGTAAACCCAGTGCAAAATGACCGTTTTGCCCCTAGTGGGCCGGTCCCCTTTTCCGACCACACTGGCTCTGGGTATCGAACCGGTAACCTTTGGGAACATTCTAAATAATGTTTCCAAATCTCGAGTCTTCTTTCGGGACATTCTGAGTTCGTCTCGGCAGCTTTCCGATCCAGTTGACCGTTTTGCCCCTAATGGCCCAATCAACCCTTCCGATAAGTCTTGTCATCCTTTTTCAAGTCCATTACCTCCGAGACCCTATTCTAAGGATTCTGGCTCTTTTCCGGCCTTCCAGGCCATTTCTGGTCCCTTAAATGCTTCCCGGACCTTCCAGAGTCACTCCTAATGAAGCCAAGCTAAAAATTGCATGGTAGTCACTAGTACAGGCGCCCAAATCTTTTCAAGATACGTTGCTTGCCGACCTTAAAACTTTCATAACTGGCTAACGCCAGTAGTAGTGGCGCCAAGCCAAAATTTGGCCTTGTGCCACTCCTAGTGGCCCCAAAAAAGTTTTTGGCCTAGCGCCACTACAACAAGCGCCAGATCATTCCCTTGTCTATAAATACAAAGCCTCCTCCAGCGAGAAGGAGGTCCGTAAACTCAATCTAGAAACCCTAATTTTTGATATACAGAACTCGTAGCCTCTCTAAACCCTAGTTTCCTTCGGTTTTCCAAACCCTAGCCTCCATACACAAACCCTAGCCTCCTATACACTCACATACACTTCTATACACTCATACACTAGCCTCCAAAGCCTCCTTTGAAGACTTGAAGTGCTGTAACTCGAAGCTCCCGAAGATCCAAGATAAAGCTCTCAAAGATCAAGACGAAAACTAAAATGAAGACCGAAGAAAAGCAAGGCGCGCAAAACAAAGTGAAGTAAACAAGACAAGGTAGGCTTTCTCTTTAAATTTACGTATCTTTCCCCTCCCTTCTCCCTCTGAACCCACTTGGGTTTTCTTCTATTTTAATCCCCCATCTTCTTCTCCCCCTTCTTGCATGCTTAAAATAAGAAAATTTTTGGTCCATGTGTAGGATTAGGCTATTGGAGAGTCACCGTGTCGGGGGCTTTCTTTAGTCTAACCGGAGACCACGTGGATTCGGCCCCCTTGATTATGTGGTGAAGCCTTAACCTTGTATGTTCATGACCCCAATTTGTATTGTGCATATCATGATCTTGCATCCTTTCAAAAATCGTTTACGAACTCGTTTTCAAAACTTTCATTAAACTTGTTTTCAAAATTGAGTCAAAATCTTCTTTCCCAAAACTTGTTTTCAAAATCACAATCCTAGGGTGATTCTAGCCTTTCCATGGTTAGGGTTGCTTAAGAAAGTGTTACATTTAAAGTGACCAACATGGTCCATATTTTCAAATCCTCGTTGTTTTCAAAACCACTTTCTTAAAGTGGGTTCTAGCCTTCTTATGGTTAGAATCGCTTTAGGAAAGTGAGACATTTTTATACTTTCTAAAAACTCTCTTTTCAAAAGTCTCTCTTTCTAAAACAATCCTTTTTAACATATTTTCCTAAAACTCTTCTTTCCAAAATTGTTTTCTAAAAACTCCCTCCAAAAATCTATTTTCAAAACTAACTTTTCAACTCCTTTCCAAAACACTCTCTTCAAAATTCCTTTCCTAAAAACACTCCCTAGGTTTCTTTCTTAGAAAACTCTCTCCAATCTCCTTTTCAAAATTGTTTTTCAAAAACTCCTTTCCAACAATCTCTTTCCAAAAACATCTTTCCTAAAAGCTCCTTTCCAAAAATGCTTTCTTCAAGGTTCACTCTCCAAAGACGCTCCTTACGTTTCCTTCCTAAGCAACTCTTCCCAAAAATCTCTTTCTAAAAACTCCTCACTAGGATTTCTTTCCAAAAACTCTCTCTTTTCGAAATTTACTTTCTAGAAACTCCTCTCTAAGATTTTTATCCAAAAATCTCTCTTTCTAAAAACTCACTTTTCAAAAACCTCTCTTTTTAGAGCCCAAGTCAAGCCCTACAGCCAACGATTAGGAAACCCTAATTTTTCTTCCCAAAAACATGATTTCCAATCCATTATTTTGGCCTCAAAACCTAGGTTTCTAAAACCTCTTGCTTTCTACATCAAAACTATGTATAGTTTCAAAACCTCTTGTCTGCGTCAAAACTATAGTCTTCCCAAAACTAGAATTTTCAAAATTCCATCTTTCCAAATCCATGCCAAATCCAATCTTCCCTTTAGGAAACCAAACTCAATCTCCCATTTAGGAAACTAGATCCTATCCTCCATTTTTAGAAGCAAAATCAAAACATCTCCTTTTAAAAACAAAATCTAATCCTTTGCTTTAGGAAATAGGAATCTCAATCCTTTCAAATCCAAATCTTTCCTAATTCAACTCCTTCCTAATCTAGTACTTTCCTAAACCTTAAGTTTCTTAAATTTAAACTTTTGAATCTTTCCTTAAACTTCAAGCTTTCAAACCTTTCTTAATTCCACCATTTCCAAATCTAACTTTTCAAATCTTTCTAAACTTCCAAACTTTCTAAATTTCAAATCCTTCCAAATTCAAAACTTTTTAAATTCTGAACTTTTCCAACTTTCAAAACTTCCCTATTTCAAAATATTCCATATTCAAAACTTTCCTAATATTTCCTAAATTGAAACTGTCCTAATATTTCCTAAATTGAAACTTTCCCAAATTGAATCTTTCCTAAACCAAAACTTTCCTAAATGAAACTTTCCTAAATCGGACATTTCCTAATTCGAACCCTTCCTAAATCCAATCTTTCTTCGACCTTCCAAGTCCAACATTCGAGTCAAGTCTTTCTTAATCTCGAGTCCTTTCTAAATCCTACCTTCCTAAGTCTAGGATCTCTGTTCTTCCATTTCAAATTCCAATTCAGCTTCTTCTTTCATATCAAATCTTCTATTTTCTATCGGACTCTAGTCCGAACTACGACTGACCTGATTCCTCCGAAAGGATACGTAGGCAACCCTCATGGGTGCGGTCACAACCTTTTTCAACCTTCTATTTCCACAACATTTTCAAGTTTCCTATTCCATAACTCTTTTCAAATCTCTTTTTAATTTCAATTTCAAATCTATCTTTTCAAATCTCTTTTAAATCAAATCAATTTCTTTTCAAATTTATTTCCAATTCTCTTTTTCTCTTGCATTTACATATTACGCATCATTCTTTTCAAAATTATTTTATAAAGTGAATAGGATTGGACATTTGTTAGTTGAAGACTCTCATAGGTAAATCTAAGATAAATAGACATATAGGTACCGCAAATGCGGGGTAGGGTGATGGCTTAGTGCGTCTTCCCTACACGTAACCAACCTCCAAACCTAGAATCACTAAAAGACCAAAAATGAGTTTATTTTCAAAAAAGGGCTTACATATTTTCTAAAGGTTGCCAAACAACTTGTTTTCTTAAAAACCCTCTCTTGAAAGGATATTTTCAAAATTGTTTTCAAAAATCCTAAGTGTAGTCTTCGGATTATGGTTAGTTTTTAGGTGACCTAACTCACCTTAATCAAGTTAGGTGGCGACTCCAAATGTTTTCCAAAAGCCCTTTATTCAAATCTATTTTCAATTCAAACCTAGTCGCACTCATTCTTCTAAGAGGGTGAGTTCTAACGAGAGAGTACAACGTTTTTTCCGCTTGTGTATGTATTCCTCGAGTGCGAAAAATCTGGGCACGACACTAGTGACTACTATGTAATTTTTAGTCTGGCTTCACTGGGAGTGATTTCGAAAGGTCCGAGAATGATTTAAAGGACTGAGAATGGCCCGGAGGGCTAAAAAAGGACAGGAACCCTTAGAATAATGTCCTAGGGGTAACGGACTTGAAAAATGATGACAGGACGTGTTGGAGGGATTGACCAGGCCATTAGGGGCAAAACGCTGAATCGGGCCGGAAAGCTGCCAAGATGGACTTGGAATGTCCCGAAAAAAGATTGAAGGCTTGGAAAGATTAGCTTAAATGTTTCAGGCGGCTACCGATTTGATACCCAGAGCCGGTGTGGTTGGAAGAGGCGACCGGCCCACTAGGGGTAAAATGATTATTTTACACTAGATTTATCGAAACTAACTTGAAATGACCTAGAAATGTATCGAAAGGCTGGGGATATTATCAGAAACATCCCCAGGATGTTACGGATTTGATACCCAAAGCCGATGTGGTTCCCAGGGATGTCTAGGGGCAAAATGGTCATTCTAACCGGAGGGTCTCGAAATTGACTCGAAACTGACTAGAAAGCACTTAACCATGCCGGATCATCTTTGGGATGGTGTTGGAAGGGTGGCTTTACCGTTCTAACGACTTAGGTACTTTCTCAAGAAAAGTGCCGAAAATGGCACTAAGGGCAATTTGGTCATTTTTTTACCGGAATGGGCTAGCAGACACTAGTGTTAACCTAGGTTTTGGGTGTTTCTATCACTCTGATGGTGGTTCTGTGACATAGGAGTTTGTTGGCAATTCCCAATGTCGACATGTTTACGAGTGTTTCCACCACTCTGACAGCTGTGATGTTCACAAGTACTTCCGTTACTCTAACGGTTCGTGATCATTGTAAAGACTACCTGATCTCGGGAAGCTGATAGGTGGACTTATCTCTTGAGAAATTAACTTTTTCGCAAGGCGTGCCGAAACGGACATTCTTCGTTGGCGGGCTAACAGGAGCCAAAGGTGGACTGTTCTACTATCTCTAAGCCTTGGGGTCTCGTCCCGGTCAATGAGTTTGAAGGAACTTACCATTTTGAAGATTTTTCTCGAAAGACATGCCGAACAGGATAGACTTACCACCTTGAGGAATCAACTTTCTTGAAAGGCGTGCCGAATTTGATTTGGACTAGAACTGGACTAGAATTGAGTTTAGACTAGAATTAAGATTGAAAAGGAGACTTACCATCTTCGAGAAGACGTGCCCACTGGAATTGGACCGGTTAATGCCCCAAGGGCATTTTGGTTATTTACCTCTATTTGGGTCCAATGGGCCCGCAAAGCGATCAATTGACGAGATTATATCTGAAAAACTAGTTTGAACTGGAATACGTCCATATTGACTTGAATACAAGTCTGGACGGTCTGGATATTGCCGAGCAGACAAAAATGGGGTGCTTACAGCTGGTGCATTGCACAATTCAAATGGCATTCTCTTGTATACATAAGTACAAAAAGGACATGTAAAGGTAGTCATAGATTGGTCTTCAAGGGCAATTTCTATTTTGGTTGTACCTAGAGTACCCATCCAAAAAATAATAAAATGTTTTACCCATTATCCTCTTAAGAACTTGGTCTAGGAATAGAAAGGGAAAGTGGTCCATCCTTGTCATTACATTAAGTCTATGGTAGTCAATGCACATCCTCCACCTAGTTTGGATCCTAGTAGGAACTAGTTCATTCTTCTCATTCTTGACTACCATGACACCCGAGTTTTTAGGTACCACATGGGTTGGACTGACCCATTTAGAATCGGAGATAGGGTATATGATACCTACATCAAGAAGTTTAAGCACCTCACCCTTCACCGCCTCTTTCCTGTTAGGGTTTAAACGCATTTGCATTTGGCAGACGGATATTGCCTCTTCTTCTAGAAAAATTCTATGTGTGCACACTAGAAGGCTAATCCCATGAAGGTTGGCGATGGTCCACCCTACAGCTCTCCTATGATTTTTAAGCAAAGCTATCAATCCCTCCTCTCGGCTTGAAGATAAGCTAGAGGAAATCACTACATAATATGACTCTCCATCTCCTAAATAGGCATACTTCAAGGTAGAAGGCAATGGTTTTCTATCCGAAATGGAAGGCTTCTCTTCGGAGGGTATTGGCTTGGTGGCACTACGTTGTAGAGGTTTAAATGAAGGGGTCAATTGACCCACTTGCATACATTGGGCACTTTCTAACCCTAGATTAAAAGACTCCCCCAAAACCATGGTAGTATCATCAAGTGAGTCATAAGGCTCACTTCTCACAAGGACTTTTTCTAAAGAATCCCCAAAACACACATTATCAAAATGGTCTTGAATAATGGATTCTATTAAATCTACTTCCCTTATGTCCTCACATTCACCTTGTCGTTTGACAACCGAGAAAATGTTCATCTTAAAGGTGGTGTTGCCAAAAGATAACTTCACTAACTCATTCCTACAATGAATAATGTCAATTGAAGTAGCTAGGAAAGGCATCCTAGAATGACGAAAATTTAGTTGTGAGTCATGCAACTCTCAACGAGTTGGGTATCTAGGACTATAAAGTCCACCGAAAAATAGAAATGATCAACTTGGATAAGAATATCCTCAATGATACCACTAGGAATCTCAATAGATCGGTTTGCCAATTGTAGGGTCACACATGTAGGTCTTAACTCTCCTAGGCCAAGCTCTTTATACGCCCAAAAGGTAGGAGGTTGACACTAGACCTTAGATCTAAAAGAACTCAATCTATCTTGGTTCCCCCTATAGTACAAGAAATGGTAAGGCATCCGAGGTCTTTGAATTTTGGAACGGCTTTGCATTGCAAAATCGCACTTTGGTTCTCATTCACAATGGCCGTTTTCTTGACAAGTAATCTGATCTTGAAAGTATATAAGTCCTTCAAGAACTTGGCATACAAAGGTATTTGCTGGATTACATCAAGGATAAGAATATTAACCTTGACTTGCTTGAAAACTTCATAAATTTTCGCATTTAGAAGCTCATTCTTAGGCATGGTCAATCTTTGAGGAAAATGAACATGTTTCAATGTCCTTCCTCATTTCCTTATTAACCTCACTTAATGTATCAAGGAGTTTCTCTAAACTCTTTTCCTGTTTCTCTCTCTCTTCTAATTCTTCGGGCACTCCTACTTTATCCTTTCCTTTCTCACCCTCATCAACACTTGGCCTAGTGGTCTTACTCTTAGATGAAATGGTTTTATCTATGACTTTTCTGCTTCTAAGAGTGGTGATGGCTTGTACTTGTTCATGACTCGATCGAGGGTTAGATTTACCCTCGGTAATTTGTACTTGTCTCACCACCAGGTTAGGTCGAGGTTGTGCCGAGAATCTACCCGAAACATTTTGGGTCAAAGCTTGTGTTAAGGTACACATTTGCTTTGCTATATCCTTAAGCAACTTAGTGTGTTGATCTAGTATTTTCTCTTATTTGTCTACCCTTGTATTCACCCCTCTCATGTCATAGGCTAGTTGGGAGACATTATCTTTAATAGGCTTCCTATGAGGGGGTTACACCTTAGGTTGATTTTGGAATTATGCCACAAGTGGTTGTTGGTAAGTTTGAGTTTGTGGTTATGGTCGCGGTTGAGGTTGATATTGTGGTGCTTGGAATGGTGGAGGTAGAGCTTGATATAGTTGAGGGTTTTGAGACCTCCTTGGTATAGTTGAGGGTTTGAAGTCTCTTCTTTCCTCTATCTAAAATTGAGATGATCCCTCATGTTGACTCTGCGTCTTGATTTTGATGATAACTAAACCTTGTGTTAGTTTATTAATGCATTTAATTAGTGTGCCGATTAATAAGGATTATAATTTAGACTAAAAGCTTGACTCAAAGTATAATTCATATCAAAATGGATGCACACCATTTACAAGTTCAAGCAATGCACCAAAAGTTAAATCATGCACCAAAGTAGAGCAATTGCACCCATTCAAACTTCAAATAGATGATTTACATTCAAAGAGATTGAAGGTGTTCAAAATAAAGAATTCATCATGATTCCAATGTCTCTATAAAGATTTTAAAAGAGGACTTTTCAGGGCTATAAAGATTCAAGAAAGTTGATATGTATCGAGAGTGCTCAAAAAGTAGACTTCATCAAGCTTCTAAAGACTCAATGAAAGTGACTTGAACCTAAAGAGATTGAACGTGATTCAAATGAAGAATTCATCATATGTGCAAAATCTCATTGAAGAATCCAATAGAAGATTAAGAAGAAACCAAATTAAATTGAAGACATTCTTGTATAAACTCATTGGATTGAAGACTTTGACGTATCATCATTCCTCAAAGAAAAGACTTCTTGAAGATCTTAAGTGTTTTTGAAAAACATGATACCTCAAAGAGAAGATCCCTTGAACATCCTCAGATTGTCTAAGGCTAAACTGTTTAAGGAAAGCATAAAGGATATTTTTTGGGTGATGTGTCGACACATGGAGATAGTGGGCAAAATCTAAAGAATGCAGACTTGATGTGTCGACACATGGAAGTCAAGTGTCGTCACCTAGGGACTAACGACTATATTTTTAAACGTTTTATTGAACTAGACGTGCATTTAATGAAGCACCAACAGCCTCCAACGGGTAAAATCAATTAAGGACTGTATATATAAGTCTCCAAATGCATTTATGGACACGAGATATAGCATTCACTGATTGATTGAGCTGAAAAATTTTAAAATTCTCTTTATCTTTAAGTTGGCATTTAGTGAGCCATTTAATTCCCATCTACTCTTCATAAAGAGTTTGTATTTGATTTGTGTATCTTTCATATACTTGTAAATGAAAGTTGGAGTGTTCTCTTATAAAAGAAAAACACTTGTAAGTTGAAATGGATCTTGGACAAAACCACTGGGTGAATGGAAGAACTTGGGAAGAAGTTTTTGTGTAAAAGTGAGCTGAGTACTTTAAAAATCAACATCTACTTTGTAATTGGAGATTGCATAGTGGAAGGAGACTTCAAGGGGATCTTGGAGTAAGGACATAGACCACAAGTTGTGGTTAAACCTCTGTAATTCTTGCTGTGCTCTCTTGTGCTCTATTTTCATTTCATTATTGCTTACATTGCATTGTATACATCTTCAACTACTGTTCCATTGATTATATTAATTTTAATTAATCTTAATTGTTTTAATTTTTACAAAACTCAATTCACCCCCCTCTTGGGTTGCCTTTTGGGCCAACAATTAGTATCAGAGCTTGTATTCCTATTTTAGGCTTAACATCCTAGGATTAGATCCATGGCAACCAACTTTGGAAGCTCTCTCAGTGAGGGTCAATCCACTAACAGACTAACTATGTTTAATGGTACCAATTACAACTATTGAAAAAATAGAATAAAAATCTATATGCAATCGGTAAATTATGAATTATGGAGGATTATAGTGAATGGTTGCAAAACCCCTACGAAAACAGTGGAAAGAATTGATATTCCTAAGCCCAAATCTGAATGGAATGAGGATAATTTGAAAATGCTGCAATCTAATGCCAAAGCCATAAATATTTTATATTGTGCACTTGATCTAACGAATTCAATCACATCTCTACTTGTGAACCAGCCAAAGAAATATGGGATAGACTAGAGGTAATACATGAAGGTACTAATCAAGTTAAGAAATCTAAAATCAATATCTCAGTACATAATTATGAATTGTTTAAAATGAAAACGGATGAGTTTCTTACCAAAATGTTCACAAGGTTCATTGATATTATTCATTGTTTGAAATCCCTTTGAAAGGCGTATCCTAACAATAAGCAGATAAGAAAGATCTTGCGATCACTGCCATAGACTTGGAAGGCTAAGGTCATGACAATTCAAGAAGCAAAGGACCTCAACACATTGCTTTTGGAAGAACTCTAGGGCTCCCTCATGACACATGAGCTTACTCAAAAGTAACATGCCCAAGAGGTTGAAGAAAAGAAAAAGAGGTCAGTGGCATTCAAGTCCACCAATCAAGAAGAAGATTTAGCAAGTGATAAGGATGATGAAAAAATTGCTCTAATCACACGAAAATTCAGAAGGTTCATGAAGAGGAAATGGAAAGGAGAAAAGAAGCATAAAGCCAAAGGAGATTCCAGCAAAGAATCAACCATTATATGTTATGAATGTAATAACTATGGCCATATAAAGGCTGCATGCCCCATGCTCAAAAAGAAAGGAAAGAAAAACTAAAGGAAGAGGACAATGACTGCTATGACCTAGAGTGATGATGAAGAATCCGGCTCTAAAGAAAATGCCAAACCTCAAGAGGTGGCTAATCTTTGTCTCATGACTCATGAAGAA